>PVJX010026854.1:0-25415 GCA_004027295.1 Dolichotis patagonum
AAAAAAAAAAGAAATCTTCCATCATGAAAAATTAGCACCCCTTCCCAAGTAAGATACCATTATGGCTAAGATAAATAAAAATTCTAAAGATGATAACATCACATGTTAATGAAGATATGGAAAAGTGCTTGGCAGTTTCTAGTAGTTAAGCAAACTCCTATCCTGTGACCCAGTAACTCCACTCTTAACTGCACACTTTCCTTGCCCCCAAGTGAAATGAAAATGAAACACACACAGGATTTTATAGCCACAAATAGGAAAGAATCTAAATACTAACAAAACCATAAATCATGGCACATCTATATGATGGAATTCCATAGAGCAATAAAAAGAATGGTGATACTACTCACAACATTACTGACTTTCACATATACCATGTTGAGTAAAACCTTATCTCAAAAAATAAAGGGCTGGATCAGTGGTGGTGACCCTATGGCATGTGTGCCTCAGCAGGCTATTTGTATCACTGAAAGGTTTGCCATCATTGGCCTAGGCATATGGCTCAGTGACAGCACCTCTGGATTTGATCCCCAGTACTGAATGTGCGTAGAGTTTTTTTTTTCTTTTTTAATAAAATAGCATTTCTTTTTTTAAATCTTAACTATTTTTATATACATATATACATACATGTTTTTTCTTTCAGCTTCTCACACTAATGAAAAACACAATGTTTACACGTGTCTTATTTCACTAGTGAGTATGTTCTCAAGATGCATCTATTTACATATAAAAGACTCCAGTTTATCCTTTATGGCTGAGTAGTACTGTACTGTATAAAAATACCACATCTTTCTTATCCATTCCTCAGTCGATGGCATTTAAATTGCTTCCAAGATCTGGCTATTACAAACCGTGCTGCTATAAACATGGGTGCACATTTATCACTATGATTATGATGTTTTTAATTCTTTTGGGAAGATACCCAGAAGGGGAACAGGGCTGCAGTCTAACAGTGGAAAAAGGCTCCTTTTCCCCCACAGCCCTTTCAGCATTTATTACTGCTTGACTTCTTGATAGTAGCCATTCTTTCTAGGGTGAGGTAGAATCTCAGTGTTGTTTTAATTTGCATCTCTTGAATGACCAGTGATGTTGAACATTTTTTCACATATTTATTTGCTATAAAACAGCATTTCTAGAGTAATATTTATTCCATTAAAAAAAGAGGGGCTACTGCACTGGTGTTTTCCAGACTGTCACCCAGTTGGTTCATGGTTCCTACAGAGATGCAGAGATTGTGGGGTGGTTGGCAACAGCTCAGAGCTGTAATTCTCACGAAGAGAGTAAACTGCCGTGCAAAGCCTTTGGCTAATCCTATAGTGCCCTGGGAGCTTTACCTTCACTGTCAGTGCCAGCAGTGTGCAAGGAAACAGCTGACAAGGGCACCAAAGGCCCAAATGAACCATGATTCAGAAGGGCTTGAAGCTGGCTACTGAGAAAACAAAAATGGCCTCCTCTGAGTGCCTCCCATTGGTCAGCAATACCTGCAGTCCAGTGGGAACTCCTTCCGCCCCAGTTTTGAGTAAAATTGGAAAAAAAAAATCAGGTTATAGGGCCTTCCTAGGAAGCATTTGGCACAATTACAAGCGGCATGTTAAACTGGCAAAATGCTTTACAATTATTTTCTAGACAACTCCACATATATCTCAGCAGGAGAAGTTCCTCACTGATAAGTACAAGTTCTTATGTACTAGACAAAATTAGTTCAATTATTCATGCACACTCAAAGGTGCTTAATTAATTATAACAGCAAGAGAACAAAAGATCAGGAGGGGCTCACTTTCTGGTCACTGCCTGATTCACCACCTGGATAGACGTGCAGAAAAACCAAACCAGGGAAGAATCCATTCACTATATAAACTCTCTACGAGAAATCTCATTCTTTGTACAACACAGATGACACTAGGTATGCGGGATAACACTTGACTGTGTTTGTATAGTAGATGAAGTTTAAACTCACAACATTCAACTGAGCAAAAATGGGAGCACTCTCCCTATCTGACGGTTGAGGGGCTGACAAGGTGTGGTATTACGTGATTTGCTTAGTGGTGCGCCTTTGGGGTTGTGGCAGACTAGACTCCAGCTCACCAGCTTCCTGGATCATCTCACAGTGAGTGAGCCTGTGCTCTGCTAATGCAATCTGACCACTTGCCATGAAAGATGCTTGGATGGATGTAGTACAAGCCTGTAATTCTAGCTACTTGGATCTAGCTGCAGGAGGATCACAAGTTTGAGGTTTATTCTGGGCAGTTTAGCAAGACTGTTTCAAAATAGAAATAAAAAGGGCTGAGGATGCAGCTCAGCAGTAAAGCATTTGCCTAGTGTGTGCAAGGCCTTGGGTTTAAACCTCAGTTCTGCGAAAGAAAACAACAACAAAAAAATATGCCCATCTGGGTAGGAAATAGGGCAGCAAAGCAGCCCACAGAGGGATACAATTATTACTTTCCTTTACTGAAAATTAAGAATTGATTAAAATGCTTGATTATAAACTAGATGGCCAATAAGTAATTTTTAATTCCTATTACGAAGCCTGAAAAAAGGTCAAAGATTTGATCAGTAGTTTAAAAATCTGTTTTGACGGCAGGTTCCATAGTGATACAGATTAAGCGGCTGTGGCGGCAGGCCTGTTGTGTTATGTGCCCGGTCTCCCCCTACTGCCTTGCTGGAGAGTTTAAAATTATGGGACTAAACACATTCCAAGGAGCTAGGGGTATAGCTCAGTGGCAGAACACCTGCACACTGTTCTGGAGGCCCTGCTTCCATCCCCAGCAGCGGAAAGGAAAGAGGGGAGGGAGGAAAACACAGCCACACATTCATACATACATTGATACATCCAGGGCCACTGGCTTGGTATTTTACAACTCTGGTTTAGGACTTCTCCATGATACCTGGAAAAGCTAGAATTATTGCTATGCCAGTATAGGCCATTTTAGCAACAGACAGGGCAGGGCTTCCTGGAAAGCACTGGTTAACTACTTTTGTGTGAACAAAAGAAACAATCACAGTTAGGAAAGATGAGAATTCAGCCCTTAAGTACAGGTCTTCCAAACTGTGGGAACCGCTGGACTGGCTGCAAGTACTCAGCTGAGTGACACCCTCACACTCCTGTAGTCCAGCTGGAAGACAGTGGACATGCAGAGGGTGAGGACAGTGTGGGGTATGACCTGGGATTTTCACAGATATAAGCACACAGCCCACTGTCCGAGTTAGTACCCTGTGGTCCACACCGGTCCTGGCTATTTCCCATCATCTATAGATACTCAATTATGGATTTGTGAATTTATGTTAGACTCGAAGTATGTAAAAGCACTCTTCCCTCCTTGTAGAGAGGCGTACAATGTTCACTGCTATTATCATCAATCTGGAAAAGCAAGCAAACTCCATTTTGAAAACTGCTGTGAGACTTTAGTCAATACCAAATACCACTTGTTTGTTCTCTTTCTCTCTCCCTTCTCTCCCTCCCTCCCTCCCTCCCTTCTTTTTTATTTCCAGTGTTGGAGATTGAACTCAGGACCTTTGCAGTGAGCTACATCCCTAGGCCTTTTTAAAAGCTTTTGAGACTGGTTCTTGCTAAACTGCTCAGGCTGGGGTTGAATTTGTAATCCTCTTGCCTCAGCTTCTCGGAATGCTGGGATTATAGTCATGTACCACAGTATCTGGGTAAATTCCTTCCTCTTTTCTGGGGGTTGAACCCTGGGCTCCACAAAAGCTAGATCAGTGCTGCACCACTGAGCTACACCTAAGCCCTATTTTCTTTCTTTTTTTTTAGTACTGGGGATCGAACTCATGACCTCGAGTTTGCCAAGCAGGTACTTATGCTGCTGAGCTAAACCCCCAGCCCACTAAGCCCTATTTTCTATTCAACACTTACAGAGGCCTTACTACCTTTCCAGCTGAAGGGCAAAAACAGAGGGGCAAAAGCTGCTATCTGTCCCTCAGAGGGGCAATCACTCAGTTGGCAATTTAGCTGACGGTGTCAGTGATAGGTGACATTGTTTACTCATCTCATATTCCAGGGCTTCCCTATGAGCCTGGTAGTGCCCTCTGTAGCCTAGTTGAGGCAGTGACCTTCCTGGCACTTGAGTGTTACCTAGTCAACCACTTCTGCCTAAATAACATTGTGGCAGTCAAGTACACTTCCTGCCATGCCCAAAATGGAACCAGTGCATCCTTAGCCTCTAGTTCCAAGTCTTCCCAGCAACACTTGATAGAAGATGCTAAACCTTATTTCTGGCGAGGCTGAGCAATATCCTTTTGTTTAGGGGTTTGTTTCATGTCAAGTGTAAGCCTAGAAATTCAGCTGAAGCATGGTGGCAGCTCCCCAAAAGACATATATGACTATGAAGAAGCTTCCTTTAGGGATGCAAAAAGACTAATTAGGCTCAAAAAGGGCTCAGACTGTGTCTTTCCTGGCATTTGCCAAAGGCAGGCTATGTCCTGCTGTGTTTAGTAGGGAGTGTCTTGGTTTCTATTCTATGCCAACCAACTAAACCCCTCCACCTAGGAAAGCAGCAGCAGAAAGCACTGTGAGCCGAGGACAGAGAGACCCAGGTCCCTTTGAAATCTAGCAGACTTTACAAATGCCAGGAGGCCAGAATGACACTCCAAGTGTTCCAGTCATGTTAATAGCCCAGAAAAAACTATGTGAAACTTTTCAGGGACCAGTGGATCAGAACACTTTGGAGGAACTCGTGAGGAACAATATGTTTTGCCGGCTATGGGTAAAGCAATGCATGCCCGGGAGAATCCTAACAGGTCCATGGTGAGACCTTCACATCACCCACTCCTGACCAACCCCAGGGGCCGGCTCCCCCTTCCTGGCTAAGTGCTCTTACTGTCTGGCCCTCATCCTGCAGGACAGTATCTCTCTCCAGTACCTGTAGGTCTTTGTCATGGCCTTGCCTCTCTAGGATCAGCACTCGGTCCTGCAGCTCCTCCACAGTCCCTTGTAGCAGGTCATTTTCTTCTAAGGTGGCACTGAGACGATGTTCCAGCTCCCGTTTCCGATCTGACAGCATCTTGATCTGAAAGGCCACAGGGTTGGTGTGAAGTTACACCTGGCTGATGGGTAGGAACAGGGATAGGCCCCAACAGGGAGGGACACGTCTCCAGTGCTGTGCCCAGGGACGCGGGGCTCCAATCTCAGAAAGAACAGCTGTGCAATTTTGGGTTGAAGAGAAAGCCCTCCCGTTCTAGGAAGCTGTCTGGAAAGGGGTGAGAGTCAACTGTGGGGAAGCTGAATGTAATCTGGCCAGGCAGAGGAATGGATGCTTAGTGTTCTGGAAATTCCAAAGACAAGACAGAGAAGGTCCCACGTTGCCTGGCCCCTGCTTTACCCCAGCCCAAGTGCTGGCTGATAGTAGAACCTGGCCTGCTATGACTCTTCCTTCTCCAGAGTAAGTGGAAGTGACCATGCATTGCCCTGGAGCCTCCACGTTTTTGCACTTTCAGGCCCTCTTCTGTCCTCTCTTTTGGTGCTAGAGGTCACAACTCTGATCTAAGACCCCAAGTTAATGGAGGAACTAGCAAGGTACAGAGGGCAAAGCAGTGCTTGCATACATCTGTGCCCTGGGAAGAAGTGGGACAGGGACCATGTGAATGAATAACTGACTTTACTCAGAGCAATTTTTCCTGAACAAGCAGCTTGTGAACAGAAGCAAATTTTCTTCTTTTATGAAAGAGGTTGATTTGTCGGCAATGAGTTACCTCATCACTCTCAAGATCCATGCACCTCCTTGTTGGAATGTCTATCTGCTCTCTTCAGCGTTAGAAAATGGATGAGATGCCTAGTCTTCTCAGGCTTTCAAGTTTGTTGGGAGAAACTGAGCCAGGGCTCCCAAAGCCAACAATATTTCACCTAGAGCCCTGCTCTGCCCAAGGTCTCCAGAAAGCCTTCCCAAGTGGCAATGGATTGTGGGGGTAACTTTTGGGGCCCTGCAGGTCCCCTAGCTCCATTTACCAGTTTCCTGCTGAACTGATTATTGGTCCCACAGCATGGCTGGTCAAGATGTTCTTCAGGCGCTCTAGTCCAGCCTGGACAACGATGCTTTCTTATCTGGGTAAGTTCTGGGGACCAACTTCAGAGCTTTTCCAGGGGGGACTTTGAAAATGAATGTCTAACCTGTTCCGGGTCCTCTGAGGGACACCTCTCTGTGTTCCTTGATTGTTCTCACTCTCTGCACTAGTGCTCCACTCACAGGGCACAGATATTCCTTGGCTTCTGACCAATCAGATAGGATGCTGTCCAGGGGAAATGAAGTATGTGGCCTTTGGCCAGAGAGATCAGATGTCTGGACAAACAAAGAAATCCTGTCTCTCAAGTGTGTACCTATGTAAGAGACCAAAAGCAGTAAGTTCCTTTTGTGAATGGGCCCACTATTCTCTATGCTGAAGCACAGTTAACCAGTGAGGGGAATTCTCACTCTAGTTCATTTTCATTTAAATACCCTCTGACTTTTCAATTCTCTTTCCCATGGATCATCTTTCTCAAGTTTCCCTCAGTGAAGTAATGAGGCAACATGATTCTGATATACAAACAACCCTTTAAAAACTTAGAATTCAGAGTTACATCAAGTAACTTAGTTGAAAGGAGCAATTTCAGAGCTGGGCCTTTGAAAGTAGAGCTGTTACTGGGTGAAGTGAGGAACTGGTATTAGGTTGTCAACTCTTACTCTATCTTCTACCCCCTGAAACTTGTGACCAAATCTGGCAATAAACATTCCTGGGAATGACTTGTTCATGAGGGTCTAGAAAACATGAACAGGCACAGGAAAGAGAAGTCAGGCAACTTGACGGAGTCAGAGCCTGCTAGAGGCAGCTGAATGACAAATCATGCACACAGATGGGCACAGACAGGGCATGCCAAACCTACCGGAACAAATCTACTTACTTCAAGAACCTGCTGCTCAATATCAGTAGGAATTCCAAGGGGAAAGAGGATGGAAGGAAGTGCAGAGGGAGAAGAAAAGAGAAGATATTGACAGACTGTAGGAAAAACATGTCCAGTGACTTACAAAGCAGGAAAGCAGCTATGGGGCTTCCCCAGCTTGACCACGTGGCTGAGTCCTCAGCCACATGAAGGGGCTCCTTTGTCTGTCCCTAGACTGTCTCTCAAAATCTGACTTATCCAAAGAGGATGAGGGGCCCTTAGGAGAGTATCAGGTATAAGCTAATGGTTCAGCTGGTGGCATGTCCCTTGTCCCACTCCCCACGTGACTGGATGCTTATAGTATCATTCCCCAGTTCACTCGGGGCCACAGACTCTGGCTGTCATGTTCTGCACTCGTGTCGCAGGGACCAGACCAAGTACTCTCCATGTCTTAACTCACCAAATCCTCACAAAAGCCCTATGAAGTAGCAATGTCTACTGGTCTTATTTTATAGGTGAGAATAGTAAGATCCATTAGTGCAGACTGAACCGGACCTAAGAGGAATGGAGAAAGGAAAATGCCCTTTCCCAACTTTTATGTGGGGTTGGCAAGCATATTTTTGTAGGGGCCAACATATTCGGTAAAGTATGACTCATTCATGATTTCAAGACCTTTGGCAGTAACTCTGAGTACTTTTATTTTTCCAGGCACCCATTGTTACTATCAACAGGCTACAATCACATGTTCCTCATTTGGTTTCTCACAGAAATGTCTCTCTGGCAATTTTAGTCCCTTTTATATATAGCAAGTTTTCATTTCCTGACTCAGAGAGCTCCTTATTCAAAGATGCAGTGAGGGACCTCCAAGGAAAAAGTGCTTCATCTCTAAATGCTGCCACATGGCCAGGCTCACCTCAGCCTGAAGGCTCTCGAGCCGGATAATGTGCTGGTTGGTTGATGAGTTTTTCTCCCGAAAGTCTTCTCTGAGGGCGTGGACCTGCATGGAGAGCTGTCTCTCAACTTCTGATGCCTGCAACAGAAGAAATCTTCACAGTTACTTTAGGGGTACCCCAAGAATGCCTGTTGAGATATTTGCCTTTCATTCCTCAAGTACCCCTTTGCACTTGGCATTCCATAAAGAGTTTAGGATGAGATAGAGGTTTCCTATCTATGATCTATTTGTTCTCCAGAGCCAAAATTGGATACACCTCATCCCAATCTCTATTTTATTTATTTATTTTTTTGGTGCTGGGGATAGAACTCATGACCTCCTGTTTGCCAAGCAGGCACTTACACCGCTGAGCTAAACCCCCAGCACCAATCTCTTATTTTAAACTACTCTCTCCAGGCTGATGCAACTGACCAGTGGAAAAGGATCAGGGAAATACACCTAGTAAGCTCTCTCAAATGTCAGCTATCATCTCTTCTTGTTTGTTTTGTCACAGGATCTCATTATGTAGTTCATGTTGTCTTGAACTCACTAAATATCCTAGGCTGGTCTCACACTCACTGCCATCCTCCTGTCTTTAGTTTCCTGAAGGCTGGGATTACAGATTTGCACCACCATGCCCAGCTAGTTATCATCATTATTATTGTGCATACAGCAGAAGCTCTGCAACTATTTACTAAATTGAGAGAATGTCTCAGCATTTTATATGGAGGACTATGACAGAGATACTTCCTGCCATAGTAATTTCTTTACTTTTCCCATCAATTTCCTAGTAAGCTGGGCTCAGGAAAATCATCTCTATCTGCATTTCTCACTTCCACTCAACATGGGCATTATTTAAAATTCCCAGTAATGTAAGTTAAGATCTTGGCCATTTGTTCTTCAAGGACATTTCTGTAACACACAAATTTTGTGTGGGAGCCCTGGTTCAGTGGTTCCTTTCCCACCCACTCTACTTAGTCATCGTCACAGGGAAGCCCTCTGAAGGAAGGCTCACTAGAACTCATTTGAACTCCAGCTTCTTCCTAAGGGCCCAGCCCAGCCTACTGCTGAGAACCCTGCATGTTACCCGGCAGAGAGGACAGACCTAGAGAGTTAACGAACTGCCTTAGTGAACTTTTTAGAGGCAGCATGTGGTCAGTAAGCTTTACAGTAGGTTTGGGACAGATCAGCATGTACTAGAATGATTAGGAACAGCTTTTGGAGGAGGTGGGATGGTGATAATGTTGAAATGGTTGGCTAGCTATTCAGTGAGGTTCTCTCATGGTTATTGCTTCGGTAGTTCTTTTTATCTTCAAGTACTTTAAAAACGATTTTCTATTTTTGGTTTTTGGTTCCAAAGATTCAATAAATATTGTCTTATTAGGCAGTTATACATGTCTTAAACTACAGCTTTACTCTTACAGCTTTACTCTTAAAATAGTAACAAAACACAAAACTAAATCAAATCATCTTTTACATTCCAAAAAATATCAGACACCACTAGCTTTTTTAGATTTCTCAGTGAAAAACACATTAGCCAGTCACTCTTGCCTAAAAGCCATTAATAATATTTACAGAGTGCTTACTATGTGCCAAGAACTGTGCCAAATACCTTCAATGCATTACCTCAGCTTCACCTCCAATTTACTGACACCCAGCACAGTGCAGCACCTGCCTGAGATCTCAGTCAGCAACAGCGCCAGGATGGTAATCTCTGAGCTTCTTACTCTCAGATTAGGACTGTCTTCTTGAACTCTGAAATTGTTTTTCCTATTTCAGTTTCTCACTACTGAAATCAAACTTTACATAAGTCCAAGTTAGCAGACACCGTCGCAACCCTTGGCAGTACTCAGGGCCTCTGCACTGAGCTACATTCTTTATTTCTTATTTTGAGACAGTATCTCCCTAAGTCACTAAGCTTCCCAGGCTGGCTCGATTTTGTGACCCTCCTGCCTCACCCTCCCAAAGTGCTGGAATTACAAGTATGCGCCACAACACCCAGCTTCTTTTTTAATAATAAGTAATTTTCATTTCAGATGCTTGAAATGTCTTCTACAGGAATACAGGGTCCATCAGCAATATTCCCTCTCATACGCTAGTTTTTCTGTCTGCGTTGAATTTAACTGACTAAATAGACTTGAAATTTAGGTTGGCAAAGCACAGAGTAACTCAGGTAGTGTTACTTACTCCTGATATCACCCCCTTGACTCAAATCATAAGAAAACAAAGCCACAGAGACGCATGGAATCTATAAATCCAGCCATGCTGGTAAGAAAAATGTCTGCAGACTAGCTTCCTCTGATTGTGATCTTCCTAGAAATAGGGATCTATCTTTTCTTACCAGGAAGTTTGACCTAAGAGCCTGAGTTTTTAACCATTCAAGTGTTTCCTTTCACTGTGTAACTTCTCAGATGTGCCCAGCGATACATGGCTTTCAGAGGATTTTAACCTACATTTCTCATCTGAACCTCCAATAGTCTTAAAAGGCAGGAATCACTGGCCTCATTTTATAGACAAAGAGGTGGCACTGCACTGCTCTTTGGCCACCATATCATTGATACCTCCCAAACAAGGGCCAATCATTGGCTTGTGATGGTGATAGGATAGATCAATAAGGAGTTATTAAAAAAATAAGGAGTTATAAGCCCACCATCTGCAGAGAGCTAATGTATCTTTCAAAATAAATTATTTTCTTCTTTTCTAGAGATAGAATCTGGCTTAGCTCTTTAGATTTGACTAATAGAATTAATATTAGCTATTTCTGCCCATAAATTTAATAATAATTTCTTAGCTTGCGTATACACCTCTAATATTACAAATAATTTCTGATCAAAGTATCAGGAAGCACAAACTCAACTTTAGCTCCATCATGAATCTGAGCATCTCTGAAGCTCCCCAGGTAGGTGAGTGAGAGTAATACTCAGCTCTCTGAAGAAATCCACTGTACTCCAAGAAGAGGGATAGTATATCAGGGAAAGAAAAAAGTTAAGGATTGAATGATCAGGGTTAAAATTTTTGTCTTGCCATGCACATACGTACAGGTTAAATGAATCACCTCTCTGAGTCCCAAGTTATAAACACTTTCCTCTTTTACCTATTAACACACAAAAATGGACAGCTCTGCATGGATACTCCATTTCCCTGTTTCTAATTCAGCACACTGTAGGGTTAAACTGGATCACTAAAGTTTATAGGGATATAAAGAAAATAAATATTACACTGCCAGAAATTTAGGGCAACTGTAGAAAAGAGAAAAAGATCAGAGGACCAGGTATTTTCTTAGTGCCTTACAAGGGCACTAAGCAGTGGCAGTGCCCTTGTAAGGGGCCTCTGAGATTCTCTTTCAGTTATTCATAAAATACATAATAGCTTATTGTGAAATACAGGCACTCTGCTATGCTGAATATCCTGATTTGGCCCATATACAGTGTGTATGTATGTGTGTATGTATATATATATTACTATACTGTATCCCACAAAATGAACAATTAAAATTATAATAAAACAAAAAAATCTTCCAACATCTGTAATCATAGGCAAATATAAAAGAACAACAAGATTTTGATTCAAGTATTATTTAAAAAAATTTTTTTACTAATAAAAGTAACCAATGCTCAGAGCAAAAAATTAAAGAAAATTGAAGAATTAAAATGAAAATTTGCCCCTTTTTACCCTAGTCATTAGTGCCACTCTCCAGATGCAGTCACTATTTGAGCTCTTTCTGGAAAGTTTTTATTCATGTCAAAGTATGTAAACACTACCTAAAAATTTGCCTCCAAAAGTACATATATTAGTTGGTGGCACATGCCTATAATGCCAGCATGTGGGAGGTTGAGACAGGAGCATCACTGTGAGTTCGAGGCTAGCCTGGGCCACAAAGTGAGTTCAAGGCCAGTCTATACTACAATCTAGTCTAAACCAAACCAAACTAAACCAAGCCAAACCAAAACCCTAAAACCACATATTTTAACAACTTTCCATGCCAATACACACATTTACCTTATTCTTTTTAATAGTTATCTGGTATTTAGTTACATGAATATAATTTAGCTAGGCCCTATTGATAAGCACTAAGACTGTTCTTTTTTTTTTTTTTTTTTTTTTTACTATTATAAACACGGCTGAAAAACTTGATCACCCATGTTTGTGCTTGTGGAAGAATATTCTATGAGGGGATAAATTTCCATAAATGGAATCATTAAGAAAAAGGGTATCTAATTCATTTTAATAGGTACTGCAAAGCTGTCACTCAAAATGGTAACATCGATTTATACCTCTACCAACAGTACAAATGTGCCCACTTCTCACCAGTGTCACAAGTTGGTATTATGAAATCTATTCATCTTTAGATATGTATTTCTAGCGTATTAAAAAACTGTAATCTAACTTTTATTGCATAGTCTGCATGATAAAGAAAACAAGATATCTGAGAAATAACTCTAGTTTTGTTACAGAATGTTAACAAGTTTAACACTTATAAAGTTCTTGAACTACCTGAAATGAACTCCTTTTATAATCCAAGTACTTGGGTTACAATTTTTTTTTTTTGATACAGGGATTCACTACATAGTTCAGGCTGGCCTTCAACTCACTTTGTAGCCCAGGCTGGCCTCGAACTTGCAGCAGTCCTCTTGCCTTGGCCTCCTGAGTGCTGGGATTATAGGTGTGTACCACCACACCTGGTCTTTGAGTCACTATTATTCAACAAATCTTCAAGTTGGTGAAACAAATTGACAGTACATTCATTATCCCTGATATGCCTGCTTTGGTCAGAGTAACAGAAGCTATTTCATGATAACTTTTTTTTTTTTAAATTAGCAACATATGAACATTTTCCCAATTAGAGAAGGCTTGTTTAAAATGGCCAAGCAGTTAACTATATATATTTTTTTGTTAAATGGAAGAAAAGAATTTGTATTAGTTACATACAAACATCCATCCTCTTGTCAAAATAAAAAAAATGAACCAATTAACTTAAAATTACATAAGGAAAGATCTGGTATTTTGATACTTTGCTTAAATAATTCTGTCTTCTGCCAGGGCATGGTGGACAGTGGGTACCTTGGGGTGGCAGTGAAAGTGGCAATGAGGATGCTGGTGATGATTACTGTGATGATCACACACAGCATCTATTAGGTGCTTTACCCTGTAAATGTATAATGTTTACTGTCTCATTTACTCTTCGTAATAACAAAGAAGCTGATAAGACTAAGTCATGTTACTAAGGCCCTACCAGTTGGTATGGAGTCATACTCTGGAGTCATACTCTTGACACCAGGTGAAACCTCTGTTATGCCTTTTTCTCTCTTTCAAAATGCTGATTAAACTGAAAGTGATATTAGAGTAACAGCCTTGAGCTTACTCTATTTCAGGAGAGTGGGTGAATTGTTTTGAAACACTGATACCTTACTATGGTTGAAAATTGTTGCTCTATTTTAAAGCATTTTGTTGATTTCCTCCTAATCTTTCTCTCTGTGTACAATTATTTATGATCATACTACTCATACAGACTTTTTACTTATGTCAAATGCATTTCCAGGTTATTATGACTGATAATCACTTTATATTACTGGATACTATTCCAGCATGCAAACGGGTTGATTTCATTACTACTCGCTTGCTGTTAGGTACCTTGGATTTCTCCATATTTTGGAACACACTGATAAAAACATGTCAGTGGGTGGTGGTACCAGAGCTTACCTACAGACACGGAGACAACCTTATCGTGTCAGAAAGGTAGATGAATATACTTTAGAAAAGAAAACCCACGCCAACCTGAACCAAAATGGTTTTCTGATTAGCCTCTGCTTAACTGGAAAATCCGATTAAGCAGAAGTCAGTATTTTCTTTTGCTTGGTTTTATTTTTTATTTTTATTTTTGTGGTATTGGGGATTGAACCTAGGGCCTTGTGCATGCAAGGCAAGAACTCTACCACTGAGCCACATCCCAGCCTGAGTAGTACTTTCTGATTTTCAAGGTACTATTCTTACAAATTTGATAAGCTTCCTCTTTCCTCTCTTGATTATTTATAATAATAAAAATGATAGGTATCTAAAGAATGATAAATGTGAAAACTATAATAGTTTTCCTAGGCTCGAGTATGCTAATTCTTCCCACTTCTTTCAAAAATAAAGGTCAAAAGTGGTTTGTAATATATCTGTATTTTCTTTACTGTCTGAAGATAGATTTTCATCAATATGTTTGCAAAGAAAAGGCTCTATTTCTGGTAACATAGTGGGCTAGGTTATCAGGATTGATCCCTCTGAAAAATGCTGAATAAAGAGAAATATTTCTTACAAGCATCAAAGTGCTGGCAAAATAGTGACATGGTAATACTTCAATATTCCAACAATTATAACTAACCAGTGATTATAGCTAACCAGCAGAGCATAAACAGTAAGAAATAAACCTAAGTGCATTACAAGTAAGTAACAATTGATGCACTTGAAGGGGCATAGAAGAAAATAAATTAAATAAATGGAAAATTGCCTTTTGACTATATACTTTAAGATTTAAGAGCAAAGGAGCTACACCCAGATGCTGCACCATCATTAATAAATTTGTTTCTCTCAAGGGTATGAATTAGCAATTCTGAAAGGATTTCTATTGCTTATGAAATCTAAACAAGTAAGTACATTGTGGATCTTGAGAACCAGGCTCTTCTCTTTCAGGAAAAGAATGAGAAGGCTAGAATGATCCCTTCGGCACTGGATTGCAATCAGAAAGCTCTCTCTCTCTCATATATATATATATGATGTTTTCATAGTACTGCATATATGTATATGCATGATGTGTAGTATATACAAATGGAGAGACTGTGAAATAACAGATAAGTGTTTATGAGTATGTTGGTATACATTCACTTATTTCTTAGTAGTGTTCTCTGGAAGGACCTCAAAACAGTGACACTCTAGTAGCAATAAACATACCTAGTGCTCATAACTCGGTTTCTAAATACCATCCTCTAATATGTTAGCCAAGGCCCCCTGGAGAAATGGCTGATTCTAGGGGCAGGAAAATACAAAATGTACCTAGAACATCTCATGGTTCTTGACAGTTAAGGAAATAATCTTTTAAAAAATCGTGGCACACTGAATTGATACAGAAGTCAATCTGAAGGAGGCTTAGCCAATACTAGGATCACTTAATAAATTTACAGTAATAGATTATGCCACAAAGTATAAAATAAATGAGTACACATTGTTAATTGAATAAATAAATGAGGAAAAAGGTACCTGTTTTCCCTCACAAAAAATTCTCACGTAGAAAAAATAATGGAAACAGAAAATCATCCTTGTGCAGGCATCACAGTAAAAAAAACCTCGCAGGCAAGAAATACAGGATGATCCAGGTGTTGTGGCACACACCTGTAATCCCAGCATTTGGGAGGATGAGGCAAGAGGACCTGCAAGTTCAAGGCCAGCTACAAAGTGAGTTCAAGGCAGCTCGAACCCCATAGCAAGACACTGTCTCAAAAAAACAAAGAAATCGAGGATGAATGTTAAAATTAGTGGGAAGAAGTATAATGAAAAACTGGGTATTTACTCAGCTTCAAGTATCTCTCCATCAGATTTATTGTTTACATAGGGAAAAAAAAAGTAGTTATACAGTGGAGAACCTGGCAGACACTACTTTAACCAAATGATCCAAGTTAAAAACAACAGGAGAGACAGAGAGAACAGCATCTGCCCTCCTGTATAAAAAGGACAGATACACTTTGTACTACTCTCGGCCTAAGTGTATAATCACGACAGAATATTACACAAACCCAAGTCCACTGAGGGACTTTCCACAAAATAAATGATCAGTACTCTTCAAAAATACCATGTTTAAGAAAAACAAAGACAGAATGAGGAGCTGTCGGAGGAAAGAAAGGAAACATGACAATTAAATGTACGTAGGAGTCCACATTGAATCGTGAACCAGAAGAAGAACACTTAGAGAGAAACTGACAAAATTTCAGTAGGTTTGTAGACTAGTTAATAATAGTATCTCAATATAAATTTTCTGGTTTTGATAACTGTACTACGATCACTAGGTTGTTAACATTAGGGGGAACTGGATGGGAGGTACATGAGAATTTTGGGGGCTGGGGATACAGCTCAGTGGTAGAATGCTTACTGAGCAGATGCAAGGCCCTGGGTTTGAGCACCAGCACTGGGGAGGGGAATCTTGGCACTGTTTTTGCAACTTCTAACTTTTTAATTTTTTAAAAAAATTCCAGATAGGTTGTCCCTCTGGATAGTTGGCACAGGAAAATACAAATCCTTTCTGGAGGATAATATCTTTAATCTCCAATTAAATAATCTCAAATAGTTTTCTAATAAAAAATACACAGCAAGAACCAGGAGAAATAGATTCATAGGGTTGTAAAATCATCAGTGCACAGATCATAAAACAATGGCGCTGACAGGACTTAGAGAAACAAAATTTAAAATGTATCTAGGGAAATCAAACAAATATGACCTATAACATTTGGAAAAGACCCATCCACACTAATAATTAAAAAATTAGTTAGGCAGGGTAGTCCTAGCTCCAAATACTATTTCTCATTTTCAATGTCTCACTAAACTGCTAAATTCCTGGGGCCAGGCTCAAACTTGGAATCCTGCCTCGGCCTCACAGAGTGCTGGGGTTGCAGGCACGCAGCACCGTGCCCAGCTGGTTATGCTGTTACACTAGTGTACGAAACACCAGTTCTACGTGGCTAGCATTTTGTGTTGTCTATCTTTTTAATTGCAGTGTTCTTCTAAGTGTGCAGTGGTATCTAATTGCAGTTTTAATTTACTTCTCCCCAGTAAGTGATGATACAGAACACTTTTTCAAATGTTTATTGGTCATTCATCTATCTTTAAGTGCCTGTTTTAAAAATAACAAAAATTTAAAAATAAATACATAAATAAGTAACAGATTTCCTTTACATTTTTTAGTTAAAAGCTCTTTATATGTTTTGTATAGAAGTCAAATGTGTATATTACAGACAATATTTTCTCCCAATTTGGATTTTACTGATTAATTTACTCAGTGGCATCTTTTTTTGGGGGGGGTACCAGGGATCAAACTCATGACCTCGCATTTGCCAGGCACTTGTGTTGCTGAGCTAAATCCCTGGCCCTCAGTGATATCTTCTAATGCTTAGAAGTTGTTAATTTGATACTACTCATTGGGTTTTTAATTCTTTTTGTTTTGTGTTTTGTTTTGAGACAGGGTCTCACTGTGTAGCACAGGCTGGCCTTGAACGCATGGTGATCCCTCCCACCTCAGCCTCCCAAACGCTAGGAATATAGCTCAGTGTAAAGGTCTTGGATGCAACTCCCTCTACCACAAAATGAAAAGACAAACAAATGACATAATTTGTTTTTTGGAGGTGAATTTTATTGCTTCTTATACATGTAATAAAAAGAATTTAGGAACACATGAGACAGTTGAAAAGATTACCAAATTAGAAGACTGGAAGAAGAAATTATCCACACTATAGACCAGAGAAAGATGGAAAATAGAAGAGATATGTTAGTGTATTCCTTGTAAGCTTAAACTGCAATTCCAGATGGTACAGAGTGAAAGGGACACAGTCAATATTTGATTAGACAATAGCTGATAATTTCTTCACCAGTGAAAATACCAATTCACAAACTCAAGAAGTCCAGCAAATCCCAAGCAGAAAATATAAAAAGATCCACAACTAGATGCATCATTAAGAAATTGAAGATCACTAAAATATTGAAAAGACTGAAGATCACCAAAATTTTGAAAAGCAGACAGAATCTTGAATTTTCAATACACAGGACCTTGAAAATTTAACAAAAGTAAATTACTTTTTCAAAGACTTGGTTTGTTTAATACCTGTTAATGGAGCCCATATTAGATTTCTTAAAAATAAAAAATACATAAAAATGCAAATAAGAAATTTTCTTGTTGAAATATTTCAGTGACATCTTGTCACCAATAAAGCACACAAGGCCTTCTAAGGCCACTCCCTTACCAACTTTCTACCTTTTGTCACTTGTCCCCCATACCCTTGTTCTTTTTTCCTGGACTTTACCTTTTTCCAAATTTTCATAAAACTAAAGCTTCTTTGTCTTTCTAGACTTTGCTGTAGCATCACTTCTTCCAGGAAGCTTTTCAGAATGATCACCTCTGTGTTTTCACAGCACCCGGGACTATGCCTCCAGCAGGACACAGACTATACCCTGTTTCAGTCATCTGTTTGCAGTCCCTCTCCCTTACCACTGTTTAAGCTTTTAAAGAAAGTGATGTATCTAATTCATTTCTGTATTCTTGGTGTCTAGCAAAGGTCAGACTTATGCTAAGTATCAAAAAATATCTAATCTGAACTGAATAAAGGATACTTCAGAACAAAGGATACTGACACAAACTGTTCTTCAGAAACTAAAGGAATCATGTCTAAATGTACAGTAAGTAACTGCAAACAACAACAACAACAAAGAGTCTCCAAAGAGCTAAAGCAGAAATGGAGACACCAACTTAAAAATGTCAACAAAAATTTATTAAGCATTATTGGATAGCCAGACTTATGCTAGGAACTGGGAATACAACAGTGAAGAAGACAGTCCTGAGCCCTATCTCAAACTCCTAAGAAGTCAGAGGTCAGTACTGGACTTTCCTCCCTCATCATACAGATGAGGAAACTAAGACCTTGAAGGGATGCTGATATGGTTTGTGTCTGAATGTTCCCTCAAAGCCTCATGTGCTCATGGGGGAGGGCTTTTCCGAGGCAGCTGAATTTAGAGTTTGTGATTAGCTCATTGTCTAGTGCTGTGATTAGGAGTATGAGTGCCACGCTGCCCTAGAGCGGGTAGCCTGCATACAGTATAAGGGAGGAAAAGAGGCTTGCTTTCCCCTTTTGCTCTTGTTGCTTTTGCTATCTTCTGCTGCCCTTCTTCCACGCCACTCTGTCTTGGAGTCAGCTAATTATGGACTGAAATCTCTACAAACTGTGAGCTAAATAAACCTTCCCACCTTTAATTTTGGGTGTCAAGTATTTTGTCTTAGCAATGAGAGAAAAGTAACTAGGACAGATGCCTTGACTAAAGGATAGGCAAACACATGAAATAGCAACTCAGGGAGCAAGAGAAGAAGGATGGAAACGCAAATCACAGGAAGCAAGCACCCATAATTTTAATAGCAACATAGATGATAAAGAAAGGCTAAAAAAAGAAAACAAAATGACAAATCAACCAACTCCCTTAGGTTTAGTACAGTCCTGATGTTTCAAATATTGAAAACATTTTCTATGACAGCCATTCTTGGCTTCCCTATTGTCTGGTCTTGAAGACCTGAAATGCCCTCCTCATCCTGCTTAGATCAGTTCCAGACTATGTTGTTTCATGTGAATTCCCTGTATGTGACAATACGGACAACTATTTGGAAGAAAAGAGTCAATATGATAGAGAGTGAATATTTCTGATTGTCTAGCTTTGAAATTTATGTCTCTTACATTGCTTTCTTGTGACCTGCTTTATTCTGTTTTGTTGTGTTTAATTTTATCTTTTTGATATAATTGCATGTATGTTTGAGTGTGTAAGATGGATGACCATATTGCTGTTTTTGTCAGATCGTGGAGCAGAACTGTTAACAGTGTCTACTTTGCATGTTTTAAGTTTGTAATTTGAACAACTATTTCCAAGATGTCAGTATGTAATTTTTCAAGTAATGATTTCTTAGTTTTTTTTTGTTTTTTTTTTTTTTTTTTTTTTTTTGGTTCTTTTCCTTTTTTCCTTGGAATTCTGTATTGTTGCTACCCTTTATTCTGTTTTGTTTGGTGTTTTTTTCTCTTTAAATAAAATAAAAAAAAGAAAACATTTTCTTTTCTCTCTCATCCTGGGTTTCAATTAGTTTGAAATTTTACTATTTTAATTTCTCTTCTTCTATACTTTGAATTCTGGCATCCATGACACTATTTAGCATATCACTGATACTCAATACAGTACGTATTTAGAGAATGAAGGGCTTACGTTTTCTTCTTAGAAAGCCAGTTTTCCTTTAACTTCCATTTTCATTTTATAGTACAAAGCAACTCTTCTAGACCCTACAAAGTGTGACTTCATTATAAAGCCAAAGAAAACATAGAAACAATCTCTAACAATTTGTGAAAAATAGAGTGGCACACACTTATAATCACAGTACTCAGGAGACTGAGGCAGGAAGATGGCTGCAAGTTGAAGGCCAGCCTGGACCACATAGCGAGACCTTTTCTTTAACAAAAGCACAAACGACTTGTGAAAAATATGAAATTTTCATATGATAAAGTTATACCTTGTTCAAAACTTTTCACTTTATTCTGGTGTTTAATAATTATGTTTTCTGAACAGCCCATGTTTGATGCTTGTGAAGGCCCATCTAATCCATGCTGAACTATTGGATTCTTGCATATTTACACTGTTACATGACAATGCTTGTGGCTCTGCTGCATCACCTTATTAATACTACCTTAGTTCAGATATGTGATGTAGAAAGATGAAATATTGTACTCAAAATCTATGAGGAAGGATGTTTAATGCAGCTTTGTTTTTCATAAAAACTTGGAAATAATTTACATGTTTACTGTTAGCAAATTTGAATAAAAACACTATAGCGTATCAATGTGGTAGAATATTATACATATCTACCCATAGTAATATTGAGTTCAACAATGTAAAGTGAAAATAATGGCACATTTGATTCATTTATGTAAAATTACATAATACATTTATGTATAAAAGTGCCTACAAAGCAGTTAATCAAACTGTGCACAGTGATTACTCTGGAAGACAAAATCCCTAGTCATTTTTACTTTGGGAAAATCATGTTTTTATAACTAGAGGTTCCTGGTATACTTGTTAAAACAAAGGGAAAAAACCCAACAGCTACATGACGAGTCTGTGAGGCACAGTGCTGGAGAACAGTTTAGATGGGTAGAGATGTTGCCAAGCATAGGGATATGTATATGTAGCCTTATAAAGAAGAGAAACTAAGCACACAGCATCTGCTGTTTCATCCTTTAAAATCAACCCCAAACCAAGAGGGACTTTGGTCAGTAGGGGAAAAGTAAGCAGGAGGCCCCTAGCTCACATCATAGACATCTGAGAAATTTACTACTGGAGAGTCCTGTGGTCCTTGTAGGTCCTGGGTCCGGCTATGAGAGCTGCTGCATCATCACACCACTTCACTGCCCCAGAGAAACAGTCCACTTGACTTTGTGCCCTCCCCAACCCAGACTCTTGATGCATAGATTCCAGTTGAGGCTCCATTCATTTGGGATCCTGGGAACCAGATTAATAGCTGCCTCAGTGGCTCTGCAGACCTAGTCGTGAAACAGCCAGGAGGCTCAACCCATCCTCCCATAATCTGGGGAGCAATCTAACTGCAATTCCAGAGTGTCTTGACCGGTCAAGGCTCCCAGGAAGCCATCGGGTGACCCTGTCCCAAGAAGTAGGTAAGCATCCCATTCTCAGAATATCAGCACACTGAGGCTCAGCCCCTGCCACCTACTCAAGACTCCAGGAAGCAGATGGGTAGACCTCTCAGAGTGTATCAGGTCAGCAAAGTGACCCATGCAGCACTTAGATACTAATAGCTTTCTCAATGGGCTCAGTCCTATAAAGGCTTCCCCGTTCTAAATGGGTGCCATGCACTGTACCTACCTCTGATGACTGCAGTGACCACATCTTTTTATGACCGGCACCTCATACCAGCAGCTGGGGATACTGTACCCAGAGCTATCAAAAAGCTAGGCCACTGAGATAGTCACATCATCAACACTTACTACATGTGAAGATGCTACCTGGAATCAAAGTCAGCAAAATACAGTGGTACCTTGTTTCATGAACTTAATTTGTTCTACAATTTTGGAAAAGATGGCCATGTTTGTGTTTATGTGGGAAAGATGGCTGTAGAGTTAGCAAACAAAGAAAAAAAATTTTTTTTGCCAAATGTGAACCAAAATACCACCATATATGCACACCACACTCTAGGACACATACGTAGCAGGAAGTCTTTTACTAGAAAAGCAACACAATAAAACTGGTAGGTAGCAATAACTGATCAAGTAGATGTGCAAATACCAATACAGGGAAACAAGAAACATGAAAACACAAGGTAACATAGTATCTCTAGCTGTATGCCTACTAGGGAGATTGAGGTAGGAGGATGGACTGAACCCATGAGTTCAAGGCCAACCTGGGGCAGAGGGGAAGATGCCTCCAAAGAACAAACACATTCAATCTCCAGTACCAATAAATAAATAAATAAATAAAACAAAAACAAAGACTACAAAAGAAAAATAAATTGACAAATGCCTGAAAAATAATTAAATTAGGAAGACAATTTATGCTATGAAAGAACAATTCACTAAAGAGAATTCATAGAGAATTAAGCAGAAATCCTAGAGCTAAAGAACTAAATAAATGAAATAAAAACAGTGGAAATCCTCAATAGCAGAACTGATCAGCTGGAAGGATTTCTGAATTTGAACACAGATTTAAAAAAAACAATTGAGGTTGGGAATATAGCTCAGTGGCATAAGTGGCTGCCTGGAAAACACAAGGCCTTGAGTTCAATTCAAGATACACACACACACACACACAGGTAGAGAGGAACCTGCTACTTAAAAAACAATTGAATCAGATTCTTAAAAATTTAAAAGAATGAAAAAAGTCTCTGAGGCTTTTAGGACACCATTAAGTGAACAAGCATTTGCATTTAGGTATTCCAGGGTTAAAAGAGAAAGGAAAATTCACAGAAAATCTATTGAGTAAAATAATTGCTGAAAACTTTCCAAATCTTGAGAAAGATATGGACATATAGGTCTAGGAAGCTAAAAGGGAACCAGTTTAATAGCTGCCGGGTGGATCTGATCCAAAAAGATCTTTCAAGGTATATTATAATTGTAATATCAAATGTAAAGAACAAAAATAATTCTAAAAACAGAAAGAGAAAAGCATCAAACCACTTAGAAGAGAATACCATTAGCCTAACAGCAGAGTTTTCTGGAAAAATTTTACATGCTAGGAAACAGGAATGATGAATTCAAAGTCCTGATACAGAAAACAGTGCCAACCAAGAATATGACACCTAACAAAGGTTTTCTTCATGAATTAAGGAGAAATACTTTCCAAGATAAGTAAAAGTTGAGGGAATTCATTACCACCAAACCAACTCTACAAAAACTGCTTAAGGAAAAAAAATAAGAAAATAAGAAAGTGCTTACGGGAATCCTACACTAATAAATCATGATGTTAAGTACCATCACAGAAACATGTAAAGTGCAGAACTCAACTATAAAGCAGATATATAAAAGAAAGAGGAAATAACCATACCCTAAAAATACAGGAAATTATCAAACTACAAAGATAAGAGAGAAAGCAAGAAACAAAGAAACAAAGAACACACAAAACACCAAAAAATTAACTGAATAATCAGGTGTGGTGGTGCATGCCTAAAATCTCAGCATTTGGAAGGCTAAGGTAGGAGGATCATTGTATGTTCAAGGCCATCTCAGCTACATAATTGAGCTCAAGGCCAGCCTGGAATACACAGTGAAACTCTGCCTCAAAAAGACAAACAAAATATTTAACAGAATCACAGAAGTACGCTTGAACAATTTTGAATGTATGCAGGTTAAATCCCTCAATTAGAAGATATAAAGTGGCTGAATGAATGAAAAACCTGACCCAGAGAAGAGTGTAACAAGAGGCCAATTCACCCTTCCTGTGAGCCAACTGGGGCCTGGGCTGAGACACAAGAACACTCCTTATCCCCAAGCTACTGGCTGATGCAGGGGACAGGCTGAGTTGATAGCAAGTGAGGTACAAAAACAATTTAATACTTGTATTATGTGACTGACTTTGCAGGCCTAAGGCCGGTAGTGTGAGCATCTATTAAGAGGATAACAGTATGCATTATAGCAAATATGGGGAATTTCCTTTTGTTTTGTTTTTGAGATCCAATACTGTCCTCATGGTTTTGTTGTGTTCTGTTTTACTGTTTTGTTTTATTCAATGTTCTGTTTTGATTGGTTTTATTCTGTTCTATTTGATTTTACTATGTAAGAGGCACTATGGTAGCCACTGTTGATTTCCTATTATCCTGTTTTGAAGTTTTGTATCACTTTCACTGCTTTGTTTTGATTGGATTTATTGTTTTATTTTGTTAGGTTTTATTGTCTTTAAAATAAAAAAAATACCTGTTACAAAAAACCTGGACCCAATGACATGCTACTTTTAACAGGTCACTAGTAAAGACACATATAGACTGAAAATAAAGGGACAGAAAAAGATATATTTGTAGCTTACCCTGTCTATTCAATTTTGGTTTCTCTTTGCATGGTATATTAGATAAAAGACACTTTAAAAAATATTAGGGACAACAGTCATTATACAATGATAAATGGACTAATAAAGTAAGAGAACATAAAAATTATAAACATATATGCACTAAACACTGGAGAATGTAATTATGTAAAACAACATTATTACATTTAAATGGAGAGACGGGAAGACTTCTGGAAAGATAGCAAAGAAACAGTCTTAGCAAAGAAACAGTGTCTCTGATGTGTGGTGTCCAGACACTGGAATATAGTAACGTGAAGAAGGGAAATGGATCCCTGGGACCCAGCAAGAATTTAAAGAAAGAACTGAAGCCCAGGGCCAGGGATACAGCTAAGTGGCACAGAATTTGCCTGGCAAGATGAAGTCCTGAGTTTGAGTCCTAGTACCAGAAAAAGAGAAAAAGAAAAAGAAAGAGATTTGAAGCCCACAGGAATAGTAAAGGGAGAGACTTCAACACAGAAGGAGGTGGCAAGCAGCACCTTCTTTCTGAATCTCACATATTTTTTTTTTTTTTTTTTTTTATTGGTACGGGGATCTAACTCACGACTGCATGCTTGCAAGGCAGGCACTTATGCCGGTGAGCTAAATCCCTAGCCCCTTACTTATTGAGTGGGAGGAGTGGCTCAAACCTGCAGATGTACTGTGATTACTGGTGATCCCAGAGGCCTCCATGCAGAAATACACCAGTGGAATGGAGTGGTGGACACAGTGGACTGCAGTGCTTGGTGAGTTACTTGGGTTCAGACATTTCCTAGGAGAGGGCACTTGGTTGGTAGTCACCTTAGAGAGCGGCCAACTAAATCTGGAACTCAGGGCAGTATTGGGATGGTTTCATATAGCAGCTCCAAGTTTCATGGTGAGGCAGGACTGAGTTTAAAAGAGGAGAATAATCAAGTAGTTGAGTGCAAACTGGCAGGTACCCAGTTAACCCAGAAGGCACACACAGTGTTGCAGGCTGATCAAATTGGGTTCTAGCCTGACAGCTAGAAACTAGCCTGACCTTCAGTGGAACTAAAGGTGCAGGCCTGCTGGGATTATCCACTACCCCACTGTAAATCTATGGCTGGCTTGCTGGAATTAATCAATATTGATCTGGGCTTTGTCTGCCCATTCTGTCTACCCGTGACAGCAGACACCTTTTTTCTTCATTTTCTTGTTTTTAATATGACAGTGAACACTGTTTCTAGTTTTCTTGCTCTGTTCCTGTTTTTACTTCTTCATTCTCTCCCTCTTGTCTTCATCACCAGTTTTCCAAAGTTCACATAATCCTCCTTTGTTCTCCACCCTTGC
>PVJX010026855.1:0-25414 GCA_004027295.1 Dolichotis patagonum
AAGCAACAGTTGGGCGGGCTCAACTCTTTTGCGGGAGTGAAGGAGGGAGGAAGTATGTCATCGGGCAGAGATGTTGTGGAGAGACCAGATAGGTCGCAGTCATGTCCGGCCAGGCAGAGAGGATCATGGGCAATGTAGGCAGACGCACCAAATGCCCACAGGAGGGCGGGATGGGGCGGCAGCAGTGAGGCTATCATGCTGCTTCCTACATCGCCTCATCATAGTAGAACTATTGAAAAAAACAGATTTAAAAAATCATGAAAAGTAGGGGAAAGTTTCACCTTACATACAATGGAACAATTATATGAATAATGATAGCATTTTCTCAAGAAAGACTGGATGATGTACAACTATAAAAATATCATTAGAAGATAAAAAAATCTGCAAAAATAAATATCATAAGTGAAATACACTTCCAAAACAAAAGCAAAATTCAGATGTTTTGAAAGATATACAATAATAAATATACAAAAACAAATAGAAATTTATTCAGGTTAAATGGACTAGATAAAGTTGTAATTTAAGCATTAGAAATCATGTGTATGCTTTGATTATAAAAACTGTATCTTTTCTCCTCTTGTTTAATACAAAAGACTATTTAGTAAACATAAGAACAGAGGCCCAAAACACATGAAGCCAAATATAACAAAATGAAAGGGATAGGCAAATTCAAAATTATAGTGGCAGATTCTAAAGCTCTTGTCTCATTCATTCCACAAACTAGGAGAAATGTTAGTAAAGAAATAGATAAATTGAATTGCACTGTTGTTAACAACAGGGAACATTCTGAACATATAAAAGAATATTACATCCAACAACTATAGAGTGCAGATTATTTCAAGGGCATATCAAATGTATTCCGTGATAGACTATATGATGGGCCAAAAAATGAGACCCTATAAATACTAAATAAAAACATCTGTATATACTCGGACTATAATGGAATGAGTTGGAAATCAATAACAATATTGCAATACATATGCTATTTTGTTACGTTTATACTACCGATTTCTCTTATTTCATTTATATGAAAGGTTTGTACCATTATCTGCTTGTTTCTTCTCTGTGAAAGAGAATCTTTTTGTGTATGTCTTGTACTCTGAGTAAGTACTTTGAATGTAATGATACACTGTACTATTTTTATTCTCTTATTATGAAAATTTGTTTTATTTTTTCATAGAATATAAAATAAAAGAATCAGTAACAATAAAATATGTATAATGTCTTCAACTATATGGAAACTAGAAAGTATCATTCTAGTAACTGAAGGATGAAATTACCAGGAAACTTGGAAAATATTTCTAGCCTATTGTTTAAAAGCAACATCTGAAAACTGTAGACTGACATGAAAGTAGGCCTTAAATGGGAAATAACTTTAAATGCTCACATTTGATAAGAGGAAAGATTAAAATTTGTTCCTGAAGTTTCCCATTTAAGAAGCTATAAAAGGAAAATAAATTAAGAGAAAGAAGAAAAGATACCTAAGAAAAAATATATGTACTAGAAAACAAACAATAGAAAAACTTACACAACCAAAAGTTAGCAATTGATAAGTTGATAGCAAGACTGATAATAAAGTACAGAGTAAGCACAAATTACCAGTATTAGAAATGATTCTAAAGACATTAAACAACAGTAAGGGAGTATTATTAGTACCTATATAACAAAAAATTATGAGAAAATAGGTAAAATGGAAACATTTACTGAGAAACAAGTATTACCAAGACAAGATTAATAAATGATTGAATAAATAAAATAGTTTAAAAAGGAAAATATGATTAGAGTGTTTATACTAGGAAATTGATTTGTCCATTATTCCAAGAAAATACTCCCAGCTACAGAAGACTTTACTGATGAATTCCATGAAAAATTTATTTAAGAGATAATATCTATCTTGCATAATTTCATTCAGAAAATATAGGGGCAGGGAGTGCTTCTCATACAATATTTTAAATCTTTTTTAAATTTTTTATTTTTTAGTACCAGGAATCAAGCTCAGGACTTTGTGCTTGCCATGGAGGTGCTGTGCCACTGACCTATATCCCTGGTTCTCCTCATATAATTTTATGACACAGTCCTATCCCTGATTCCAAAAACCTGGACAAAGACAAAAGTACAAAAACAGAAAGGTTTTTCAGCATGGTAGCACATACCTATAATCTCAGCACTCTGGGAGTCTGAGGCAAGAATATTGCCAGTTTAAGCCCAGCCTGAACAGTTCAATGACTTAGGAAGATCTTGCCTCAAAATTTTTAAAAAAATGATAATAATAAAAAGTTTTGGGGATGTCATACAATGCATAGACCCTGAGTTCAATCCCAAGTACTACCAAAAACTAAAAATTAAAACCGAAAAACTACACATCAGTTTCCTTCATGAGCACAGATGCATCAATTCTTAAAATTTTAGCACATTTTGTGATTTATGATGGCATAAAAATTAGGAAATACGTTATAACCAAGTGAGCTTTGTAACCAGAATATATATTTGGTTTAATATTTTAAAAAGTGAAATTCATGGTATTAAAAGATTTAAAATACTTCAAAAATATAATTAAAATATATATTTATATCAGTACATACAGAGAATACATTTTGTAAAGTTCAACCCATCCCTGATTTTAAAAATTCTCAGTCAAGTAACAGTAGAAGAAATTTCTTCAATCTTAAGGGTCATCTACCTAATGTGTACAGCTAAAAATGTACTCAGTGGCAAAAGGGTTCTTTTCTCTTAAATTCATGAACACTTCTGCTTTACCATTTATGTGATATGCTTGTACAGTAAGACAGGGAAGAAGAAAGGAAAAAATATCCAAACTGAAAAGGAAGAAATAAAATCATATTTTTTATGTTGTTGACATGATTTGTTAATGTAGAAAGTTTTATGTATATCTACCAAAATGCTCCTAAAATTTATAGGTGAGTTTAAAGCCTCATGGAGTGAATAAAATAATAAACTAAGATGCGTGAATGAAAATCAATTTTATTTGTGTAGCAAAACAAAAAAATAAGAAGTTTGAATTATAATTCTGCTTTTACAACAACATAAAAATTAAAATATTTAGCAATAAATCAGACAAAATTTATGAAACTTATCCAATGAAAATTACAAAAATATTGCTGACAAATGAACAACAACTTAAATAAATAGAGGTACATTATCACATTCATGGACTGGTTGATTCAGCATTACTAAGTTGCCAAAACCCTCCAGTTTTTCTGTAGCTTCAAGGTAGATGCAATCAAAATTCTACTTTTGAGGTGGCCCTGGTAGTGCATGCTTATAATCCTCTCACTTAGGGAACATAAGGCAGAAAAATTACAAGTTTAAATCCAGCCTGGGCAACTCTGTGACAGTATTTTAAAAAATTTTAGAGGGTTGGGGATGTAGCTCCTTGCAAAGAGCCTGTGCTCAAACCTCAGTATCAGAAGCAATAAAAAAAATTTATTTTGTAGAAATGAATAAACAGATTTCAGCATTCACATATAATGCTACTATAGCTTTACAAAGATTAAAGGTGGAGAACTTATAATACATACGTGCAAGACTTAGTTATGACCACAGAGAACAAGATAGTACTGTGTGCCAAACAACAGACATATTGCATAGATAAATATAAAAATTAAGACTCACAAAAAATACTCACAAAAAATAGAGACTCACAAATGCATGGTGAATTGATTTTTGACAAAAGTGTAAAGACAATTCAGTGAACAAAGGATAGTTTTTAAATGAACAGCCCTGGGAAAATTGTAGCCTCTATGAATATAGAGTTTCAATTCAGCTTTCACTGTGTATGAAAGTTAATTCAAGATGGATCATAGACCTAAATATAAAATCTAAATCTATACATCTTTAACAAGGAATGGATAAGAAAATCTTTATGATCTTAGGTTAGACATATATTTATGGCTCATAAAATAAAATATGGCTAAGTTTTATTTCATCAAAATTAAGCATTCATTGTCCTCTAGAGTGTTAAGATAATAAATTAAAAGATAGCTGTAGTAAGGGAAAAATATTTTCCATTCTCAGTCTGTTATCTTGCATGCAAAATTTTTAAAGATCTCTAAACATTCAACAATAAAAGAAATGTCACCACATAAAACTAAATTAGAAAAAAATGTTAGCAAGAGATTTAAAGACACTTCATAAAAACAGATATAAAAACAACAAGTAAATATTTGAAAAGATGTTCATCATTATTAAAGAAATGCTAAGTAAAACCACAATGTGAAATCCCCATAAGTCTGTTAGAAAATCAAAATATTAAATTCATCCACATCAAGTATAAGTGAAGATATGGAACAACGTGAACTATTATAGATTGCTGGTACAAATATAATAATAGGCTCTTTGGGAAGCAAATTGTCAATTTCATTAAAAGTTAATCATATATCTTATATGACTCTGTTGATTCTTAGGTATTTACTCATAAAAAAATGAAAGCATATATCTAGACAGAATTTATATTTGTAATAGTTTCATTTGCAATAACCATAAACTAGAAACAACTCAACTTCAATGAATCAAAGCATTGCAGTAAATCTACCTATACAATGGGATACTACTTAGCAATAAAAATAAGTGAACTGTTGATATGCACATCCACATGTTTGAATCTCAGTAATAATGCTGAGTGCTCAGTTAGCCAAAAAATTCAGTATGCATGATAGATTTCCATGAAGTTCCAGAAATATAAATTAATCTGTAATGACAGAAAACAGGTCAGCCATTGCCTTCCAAGGAATTGGCTGGAGCTGGGGTAGATGCATGAGGAACATAATGAGTTCAAGGAAACATTTTTGAGTGTGTCCATATTAATTATTTTGCTTGTGGAGATTCTTTTACTGGTATGTATGCAATTTTAAAAAAAAAATTATAGCCCTTTCATATGCGTAATTTATTGTACATTAATTTTTAGTCAGGAAAACTACTTCTGTCAGTTTAATATAGAAATCTTAAAAATCTAGAAAATCTTTCGAGAATGTGTCCACGTGCTTACTGCTAAAAACAAGCAGAGTTTACTAGAGTCTGGATGAGAACAAGAAGTTGCCCATTTATTGACATGTCACAGTAAAATAATGTATATACCCTTTTATCCAGTGACATTAGCATTTACTGGACTTTGCTTAGAAATAGAGATTCTGAGGCTGCATAGCTTACTTAAGCTAACCCTGATCGTGAGGCTTCATGATTTGTGTTTTAACAAGCTCTTCAAGTAGTTCTGTTGAAAGCTAAAATTTTAGATCTTCTGACCTATATATTTTCATTTTGATGACTGTTTAAAAATTTTACTTTCCTAATTATATTACATTGACTATTTGTGTTATATAGTTTTAAAAACAAAATTGTAATTATAACAAAAGGGGACAAAATTGTGTTATGTGTTTAAATTATTATTTTCAGTTATTCATTACAGGACTTAATTTTATATTCATATAATTTATATATATATTTATAGTATTATAACTCAAATAGTTTAATCAATTGTCATTGTAGTAGTTCATCTTAATTTTTCCACTCTCTAGAAACCTAATATTTTTCTTGTTGATTTTATATCTTTCTTGGAAAACTATATTCTTAACATATATTTTCATTCTTATGAAATTTTCTTTTGTCATTATAAAATGTCCTTCTCATAAAATGGTAAATGTTTTATGAATGCCTTTAGCTCACATACTAGAGACTAATTCTCAATAACTAGTCTTATTTTCTTAATACTAGCTGATTTAAAATAAATTAGCTTCATCATAAATTGTCATTTTTGTGGAATTTTTCACAACCCTAAATTATTTTGTTTCAGAATTTGGAGCAAAATCATTTTCTAAATTCTTTGTGCAATCCATTAAGGAAATTCATGTGTATGTATTTGTTCTGTTGGAGACTAAAAATCTAAGGTTGAAAAAGACTTGATTGAGGAGATGAAAGGTTAATGGAGAGAGCAAAGTTAACATTAGTACAAACTTCTGAGTGTGGTAGCCAAGTTGTGTTATTTTCTTGAATAGGAATGATGATAGAAAATGAATTTTTATTATTTGCTCTTATAAAAGTTACAAAACTTTTCTTTGTCATGATGTGTCATACAGAAACTATAAGTAATAATTTTATCTACCTCATCTTTTCATTGGAAGTATTAAGATAATATATAAAGTAGAATAACCTCTGTCACAAAGAAAACACTCAGTATAGGTTAGCTATTATTATTTCTGTTGAGTTTTAAAATGCCTAAGAGATGTTTAAGACAGTTCCTTATAGAAGATTGACTTTAAGAAAAAAAAAATTGACTTTTGAGATTTCCCAAGGAAAGAGAGAAACTATTAAAAAGGGCAATCTAGAGCAATACCTATATTTAAAGAACAGGCAAAGGGAAAAGCACATTAGTCCACAAAGAAAAATAAGCATGATTTTTTTTTTAACTTTTCACCTCCGGAAATATACATACCATGCCATTTTCTGTTCTGTTAGCAAATAGCAGTAAAACCTAGAGCAATTTTAAGAATTAAATGAGTATCCAATAAAAGGTAGTAAGTTAGTATGCAGCCAGTGTTAGCCTTTTCTATCATCTGCATTAGGGTTTAGGTGGAGGATCATGTGCTCAAACTTTCCTTACATAAGGCTTATATAATTTATACTTTATTAAAGCTTCTGCCTTCTTTCAATTCTTTTTTGCTACTGTTCAGTAGCTGCCCTTAGATCTTCCTTACTACAATATTGCTCAGACAGGACCACATTGATTAACTATAAGATGAGCAGATTGCAGAATATAACATTTATAGGTGTAAGGTTTTGTTAATACCAGTACAGTTAAGGTTTTCAGCATCCCTCATTTTCTTTTTGATTTTTTAAGAGCAGAATATATTTATTGAGACAAAGAAAGCTTCTGTGTCTGAGATAAAGAGAGAGAGAGGGAGACAGACACAAAAGGGGTCCCGAGTGGGTTGCCAGTATCCCTCAATTTCAGTTTCTAGTTTGTTTCTCTATTATTTGTAGCCCAGATAGCAGTTTGGTTTCTGAGAAAATGCAGCTTTCTTCAATCATTTTTCTCACGTTTTAGCAGAGGTATGATCTAAATACCAGCTAAGAACCCAGAATGTTTTGTACTTATGGAAATGTACTGGAACTAGAAAAATTTTCCTCTTGTTTTCTTTCTTACTGGGACTCATAATCTCATTTTTAATAGTAGCTCTGTCAGTAATGTACTACGTGATGATTTGAGGCAATCCAGCTCTAAAATTTTTCAAATTTTAAATTTCTCCCTTGTTGCCCTATTTCCTTCAAAATAATTGATTTGAAGCTATGAAGATTAAATTATTACAATTTTATAATGAATTATAACAACAAAGGGATATACTGCCAGAAAACAGAAAAATATATACATAGGGTTATCTATTAATAATTATTATTGTTAAAGCCATGGGAGTGCTTCAATCTATTAGTAATTAGTCAGCATCTGATTCATTGACTTTGAACTAGTAAATAGAAACTGACTAGAAATTGTCTTTTTAAAGAGCTTATATTTTTTAGGTTATAGGATGATTCAACATAAAGAATTCTTCAAAACAAAATTATGTAAGTTCTTTAGATCAAACTTAGTACTTGAAATACAAACACACATGCACACACACATACATTTTGGGAAAAAGAATATTAGTCTATTGTGCCTTCATCTATAGAAGATGTACATACCTTTACTGGCCCTTTAAACAATCTTTTTGTGAGTATCTATGCTTTCTCTTTCTCAAGTGTTGCCCAGGCTGCCACTGTAACATCTGATAGGAGGGTTCACGGGGTTCACAGAATAAAATCTGGCTAGAGATAGGCTTCAGGCTTTAGGAGATTCAGTCCTGGGAGGTGAACATGCGTGAGTTGAACCCCAGTACATGGGGAAACTTTGTAAGGTGGCTCCAAAGCGGTAAGACCACGCCCAGCACTCCAGATCCCCAGACAACACACGGGAGGTCCCTGTGGGCCCAATTTCACCATGCCCAGTGACCTGCAAGCAGCTAGCAGGGGCCTGAATTCAGTCCCAGGAGCAGAAGGTGAATGAGTGGAATCCCAGCACACTGAGATTTTCAACATCACACCAAGGTGGTGAGACCACGCCCAGTGTCCCAGATCACTACAGGACCCAAGGGAGGTCCCCACAGGCCCAACTGGGCCATGCCCAATGACCACCAAACAGCTAGCAGGGGCCGAATTTAGCCCTGGGAACTGAACATGTGAAAGTTGAATCCCAGTGCATAGGGAAACTTTGCAACATTGCTCCAAGGTGGTAAGACCATGCCCAGCATGGCAAATCACCAGAAGATGCATGGGAGGTTCCCATGGGCCTAACTGGGTCATGCCCAAGAACTTCCAAGAAGCTACCAGTTGCTGCAAAAGTGGACCAGGTGATTCCCAGCACATGGGGGAAGCTTTGGAACATCGCTCGAAAACTGGAAATATAGGAAAATGACAAAACAAAAGAGCAAAATGTGATCTCATAATTCCAGCCCAACCGAAGCAAGCGTAGGAGACATGGACACACAAGAAAATGTAAGCCATACTCCTACAACTCATGAAATGATTAATAACTGAAGTAAAGAACTTCGGGAAGCTATAAAAGAACTCAGATCAGGAATAATCTCCCAGTAAAAGAAGAAATGACAAAGGTAATGAAAGAAATGCTGAACACATCTAAAGAAGATATAGTTAAAAAATCAGAGGAGCAACACAAAAAGATGGAAACCCTGAATGAACAATATAAGAAACAAACAGAACGTATGAAGCAGATTCAAAGAGATATACAGGAAATCAAAAACAACATCAAAAGTTAGCAAAACTGCCTCTACAAAACTGAAGATACAATTTCAGACCTCAAAGACAAGATTACAGTTAGTGAACAAGAGTGGAAGCATCTTTTAAAAATAACAAGAAATAACAATTAAACAGCTGAAATATAATGCATAGAAAAACAATAAGATTAATAGATATAAAGGAAAAAGAAGGTGAAAACACAAATGATATCAAGAGACTATTTAAAGAAGTAATAGCTGAAAATTTCCCAAACATGAGAATGGAAACCAACATACAGATCAGTGAAGCATGTAAAATTCCAAATAACCATAACCAAAATAAAACTACATCCAGATATATAATAAACAACATCCCAGAAATCCAACGTAAGAACAAAATATTAAAAGCTACTGGAGAGCAGAGATAACCTATAAAGGAAAGCCTATCAGAATCACAGCACACTTCTCAACACAAACAATGAAGTCAAGAAGAGCTTTGGAGTGAAATATTTTAGATCCTAAAGGAAAACAATTTCCAACCCAGACTGATGTACCCTGCAAAACTGTCCTTCAAAATGGATGGAGAAATAAGATACTTCCACAACAAAAATCAGCTGAAGAACTTCATGACAACCAAACCAACCCTGTAAAGATTACTGAAAGACATTCTAGTTAGACATAGGAAAAAACCACCAAGCAATGCAAACAATTAAACAGAGTAGAAAGGTAAAGAAGCAACAGTGGAAAGATAACATGTTAAAAGTAACATATATCAGCTATAACCATTAATATAAATGACCTCAATTCACCAATTAAAAGAAATAGACTGGCAGAATGGAACAGGAAACAATATCAAACCATATGCTGTCTACAAGAAAGCCATCAAACCCAAAAGGAAACTCATAGACTGAAAGTCAAAGGATGGAAAACAATACTCTATGCAACAGGATCCCTCTAAAAAAGCAGGATTAGCTATTCTGTTTGCAGACAATGTGAACTTCAAACCAAGAATGGTACAAAGAGCTAAAGCAGGTCACTACATACTCATTAGGGTAAAACTTCAGGAGGAAGAGATAACAATCTTAAATATATATGCACCAAATTCATGAGCACCCAGCTATATAAAACAAATATTAACAGAAATGAAAGATCAAATAAGCAATTATGCAATTATAACACAAGACCTTAACACACCATTGACACAAAGGAACAGATCAACTAGACAGAAAACAACTAGACAAAGAAATAACAGAACTAAATCACACCTGTGAACAAATGGACTTGATAGACATATACAGAGTGTTCCATCCAAAAACATCAGAATACACATTCTTCTCAGCAGTACGTGAGACATTCTCTAACATAGACCATATACTAGCCCACAAAACATATTTAAGTAAATGCAAAAGAATTGAAATTATCCCATGCATGTTACCACATCATAGCACCATGAAACTAGAAATTAATGATAAAAGAAACTGTAAAAACCCTACAAACACATAAAAACTGAATAATATACTCTTGAGGAATCAGTGGGTTACAGAGGAAATTAAAGAAGAAGTTAAACAATATCTACAAGCAAACGAAAATACAAATACAACTTACCAGAGTCTGTGGGCTGCAATAAAAGCAGTCCTCAGAGGAAAATTTATTGCACTGAGTTCCCACATGGGGAAAACAGAACGAACACAAATAAACAACCTGATACTACACCTCAAACAGCTAGAAAAAGAAGAGCAAGCCAAGCCCAAAGCCAAAAGAAGGGAGGAAATTATAAAGATCAGAGCAAAAATTGAGGCAATAGAGACTAGAAAACAATACAAAGAATCAATGAATCAAAGAGTTGGTTTTCTGAAATAATAAATAAAATGGATAAGCCCCTAGCCAAACTTATTTAAAAAGGAAAGAAAAAACTCAAATTTATGCAATAAGGAAGGAAAAGGTGAAATCACTACAGACTCTGTGGAAATACAGAAGATCATCAACACCTATTTCAAAAACCTCTACTCTCATAGCTTCAATAACACAGAAGAAATGAACAGATTCCTAGAAATATATGAACTACCAAAGCAGGGTCAAGAAGATGTAAAACTGCTGAATAACCCAATTTCTATTAATGAAATTGAAAATGTACTAGAATGTCTCCTAGGCATTAGTGCTCATCCTTCTTGTTAATGTCATTGAAGTTTTTTCAGTTTTTATGCTTTGTTTTCTAATTATTTTTTTTCTCCTAGTTGCATAAAATATGGGAGGTTTAATAAAATATGAAAATGCTTATTATCTATACCCAAATATTACTATTATTAACATATTTATAGCTCCTTCTCAGACTTTATCTATACATTTTATGCCTTAGGGTATATTATATATACAGTCCATAGGTTTTTCTTGAAGATTGTATCATGATAACTTTGTAATGCCTCTAAAATTCTTAGTAAAATTTTAAGATGAAAACAACTTGATTTTGGTAATAAAAATAATACATGCTTATTATAAAAAAGTTTGCTAATATATAAAAATGATAAAGATTAAATGAAAATATAATTATAAATATGTCCTGTTAGTATTTTATAATCTGTCCTTGTGGTAGACTATACACAAATCTCTATATTTATCCCCTTCTCCATTTCTACATGTCTTCGTAATATAATTTGGTAGTTCCTTCCATCAAGTGATCGAGTCCATTTCTTCTCTTCTGAATACATGCCAGCTTTGAATACATGATTAACTTTGGCCAATAGAATGTGGTAGGGGGAACATGGCAGTTACCAGGTCAGGATTCACCCTTGTTCTCAGAAACCTGAGCTATGCCACATCAACCAGCCTAGCCTAGTTTCTTGGAGCCTGAGAGACCAGGTGGAGAGATGAGCTGTTTCAATTAAGCCTAGTCAGTTTCCAGCCTATGCACTGCTGACCAGAAATCCATGAGTGACCTAAGGCCCGAAGAACTGCACAAGTCAACCCAGTCCAAATTGCTTCCTCGTGACAGGATGAGCAAAAATATGGTTTGGTTGTTTTAAGTCACACTGTTTTATGATGGTCTAATATGCAACAAAAACTAACAATGAAATCTTTCCAGGGTATTTTTAATGTTTTATGTACATGTGTACTTTTTTGAAGAACCAAAACTATCTTACCCTATGTATTATTTTGAAACCTGCTTTACATTCCTGTATTTAATAATTGAGCATGTGTTAAATAATAAATAAATTTTTATATAATAAAAAAATAAATTGAAAATGTAATTAAGTCCTTGCCAACAAAGAAGAAACCAGGCCCAGACAGATTCATTGTGAAATTCTACAAGAAATATAAAGACTTAATGCTGACACTCCTCAAACTCTTCAATGAAATCAAAAGGCAAGCAATTCTTTCTAAGTCATTCGTGGAAGAAAATATTACTCTAGTACCAAAACCTGAGAAAGACCCAACTAAAAAAGAGAACTATAGGCCAATCTCCCTAATGAACATAGATGTAAAAATTCTCAATAAAATATTGGCAAACAGGATGCAGCAAGTCATCAAGAAGATTATATGCCACGACCAAATGGGATTCATCCCAGGAATGCAGGGATGGTTCAACGTATGTAAATCAATAAACTTAATCCACCATATCAATAGATCCAAAAGTAAGAAATACATGATCATCTCTATAGATGCAGGAAAAGCTTTTGATAAGGTCCAACACTCATTCATGATAAGAACCTCACAAAGAATTGGAATAGATGGTTTTTACCTCAATATGATAAAGGCCGTATATGACAAACCAACAGCCAGAGTCATATTAAATGGCCAAAAACTGAAAAAACCTTTACCTTTAAATCAGGCACAAGACATGGATGTCCCTTATCAACACTCCTATTCAACATAATACTAGAAATACTAGCCAGAGCAGTTAGACATGGGAGAGAAATTAAACCAGTAAGGACAGGACAAGAAGAAGTTAAATTATTATTTGCAGATGACATGACACTCTACGTAGAAGACCACCAAAACTCCATTGAAAGACTCCTAGGTATAATAAATACATTCAGTAATGTAGCTGGGTACAAAGTCAACACTTAAAAGTCAATAGCATTCTCTACACTATAAGTAAAATCATTGAGAGAGAAATAAGTGAAGCCACACCCTTCACAGTAGCATCCAAAACATGAAATACTCAGGGATAACTAAAATATCCTGAAAAAGAAATGAAAGAAGACCTCAAAAAATGGAAAGACATCCCTCAATCATGGATAGGAAGATCAAATATTGTGAAAATGACTATTTTCCCAAAATTGTTACAGATTTAATGCAATCCCAATCAAAATACAACTAGCATACCTTACAAATCTAGAGAAATCACTCCTAAAATCCATCTGGAACCAGAAGAGACTTAGAATACCAAAGGCAGTTCTAAGCTACAAAGGCAAGGCAGGAGGCATCACAATCCCAGACTTGAAGTTATACTATAAAGCTACTGTAACAAAATCAGCATGCTACTGGAATAAAAAAAAAGACCTGAAGATCAATGGAATAGATTAGAAGATACAAATACAACTATAAACACACTCAGCCACCTTATCTTTGATGAAGTGGCCAAACACTTCTACTGGAAGATAGTCTCTTTAATAAATGGTGCCGGAAAAATTGGCTATCCATATGCCAAAAACTAATACTAGACCCATGCCTGTCACCATGTACTAAACTAAAGTCTAAATGGATCAAAGATCTAAATCTTAAAACAAAAACACTAAATCTGTTGGAAGACAAAGTAGGTAGAAATCTGGAAGACAGAACAAGAATCAAACCGCATGCTAAATACTTCACAGAATCAATAACTGGGATCACATTGTATTAAAGAGTTTTTGCATGTTAAAAGAAATGTCCAGCATAGTGAAAAGAAAACCCACAAATTGGGAAAATATCTTAGTGAAGTCTCTGTCAGACAAAAGACTTCTGTCTAGAACATATAAAGAATTTTTAAAAACTCAGATCCCCAAAATTCAATGACCCCTTCCAAAAATGGGCATCTGAGACGAATACACAGTTCTCAGATAAAGAAATGCAAATGGCAAATAAATACATGAAAAAATGTTCAGCATCACTGGTCATTAGAGTAATGAAAATTAAAACAACAATGAAGTTCCATCTCACTCCAGAAAGAATGGCCGGGATAAAGAAAACTACCAACAACAAATGCCTGGGAGGCTGTGGGGAGAAAAATCTTCTGCACTGTTGTGGGAGTGTAGACTGGTGCAACCCCTGTGGAGGTCAGTCTGGAGATTCGAAAAAGAGCTGGCATTGGAAGTCCCATTTGACCCAGCTATTCCACTTCTGGGCATATTCCCAGAAGAACTGAAAACATCATAACACAGTGATACATGTGCACCCATGTTTATATCAGCACAATTTGTAATAGCCAGATCCTGGAAAAAACCTAAGTGCCCATCCACTGAGGGATGGATAAAAAGGGTGGTATTTTTATATGATGGAGTACTATTCAGCTATAAAGAATAATCACACTGAGATATTTATAAGTAAATGTTTGCAACTTGAGACCATACTCATAAGTGAAATAAATCAAACTCAGATTTGTAAATACCATGTAGTCTCCCTAAGGTAAGAAATGGTAAGAGTACGTAAGATATCAAAACTCAATAAATACAGTGAAAGGATAAGAATCTGATTAAAGGGGAAAAATAATATCTTAGCAAAAATGAGGAAAAAGAAAAACAAAGAGAAATGAAAAAATATCTAAATTTATATAAACACATTTAGGATAGCTAAGATGATTGTGCTACAAATTCTATAAGTTCTTGGAACAAAATAGTTAGCATTCATAGGATTGGAACAATTGTGCATATTATTGTATGGTGAGCTGAGGAACTCTTGCAGATCATTATGTAAAATAACAACCCTAGTTATGCGCCTACTACCTCATTTTGAAGGCCTATATTGTCAGTGTTTTGGGCTCTTTGCTATTGTTATTTATTTGTCTTTTTGTTTTGTGTTTTTCTATGAATGCGTATTGTTTTGTTTTGTTTTTGTCCTTCCCTCTAATAAAGAAAGGATAGGCATACATGTAGAGACTCATACATGTGTAGAACTTCTTAACAGTTTAGAAGAATTGATTATATAATGCATGATGAAGTGAACAGCTACTTTGACAAAAAAGACAAGCTATGGTACCTGGTGCCATGCTGTGAAATCTAGCGATACTATAATTCTTTGTTCAGAGTGATTTTAGTCTGTTTTGTATTGTTTCTTTCAACATATGTGAAGGTATGGACGGCTTTTTTGAAGAGAACAAGAGACATTATGGAAGCCATTGTTGATTCCTCTAGTATCTGGTTTTGAAGGCCTAAAATGCCTTAATCATCCTGTTTTGATCAGTTTAATACTATTTTGTTCTGTGTGAATTCATTGTGTGTGAAGATATGCACAACTATTTAGAAGAAAACAAGAGGAAGTATGATAGACAGTGGTTATCTCCTTTGTCTTGCTTTAAAATCTGTGTCTCTTACATTGTTTTACTCTGATCTGCTTTGTTCTGTTTTGTTCTGTTTAGTTTTAACCTCTTAGAAATAACATTAAAAAAAACTTTCAGAAAGTAGAGAGTTGCTGGTCGCCCTGTAGTGGAAAGCATGTGCCAAAAGCCCTGAGCCTTTATAAAGTTTTTAAATTTTATATTGAAGAATTCTCTTTCTGTGACTTGTTTTCTAAAGGTGCTGGAGTTCACACCCTTTCTATGCCTGGCTTTATGCAATTTAGCTAACCCTAAGGTGTCAGTCTAAATAGTACTTAGGTTGGCTCAGCTGTCTCCACCTTTGTGGCTTTATAGATGTAAACATCAGGCAACTGTATTGTATAGATGCAGATAAGATAGCTGTCCTTATCTGACAGGTAATCAACTCTCCTGGGTTGGTGTTAAGTGCTGTGGTCAGAAGTGAGAAAGGGGTTATAATTACATTAATCATTCTGAGTAAAGAAATTACTGGAGATGTTTTCTTTGTATATTTTTTCTATCATGACCATGCAGTCCTTTTTGTGTTAACAGAAAAATCTATAAAATTTGATATTATAAAAGTTTTTATGGCTAATTTATTCTAGCAGTCAATGAATTTCCATTTGGGATAACTCTACATTTTTATGCTACAACAAATCTGGAAGCTTCGTTGAGAGTTTGCTTTTACTCTTCTTAAAACTTGTCCCATAATTATGTTATGTAACTTTTAGAGACCTGGTTTCCTGATCTTTTGCCATTCTCCTTCTTAAAATTGATGTTAGTACATTTATATCTTATTTCAGCTCTAATATACTTTTTTAATTTTACAAGAAAGAAAGAAAGAAAGAAAGAAAGAAAGAAAGAAAGAAAGAAAGAAAGGAAGGAAGGAAGTCCATTGCTATATATAATACAAAGTTGGGATGATTTTCAGTTTTTCCTCATACCTTAGAGACTTCCCCATGTTAGTAGATATAATTATTAAATTAAGTTAGTTTTATCTGTGTAATCATTTGATCTTTATGAATCTCAGCCTTGCCTATACTTGAAAATTTACTAATGACATTATGTTTCATTCTTGTTCATATGCAGGGAGAGAGAGGATTTCCAGGTTTGGAGGGCCATCCAGGTTTGCCTGGATTTCCAGGTCCAGAAGGGCCTCCAGGGCCTCGGGGTCAAAAGGTATGTGTCAAGTTGCCAACCAGGAATACGAGAGGAATTGAGCCATTTTAAATGTGATACTGTTTGTCAAATCAACTATAAAATAAAACTGCTGTAAGAAACAAATATTTACACCAAATGAAGGAATAGTAGAGTCTAAATTGTTGGGGATTTTTGGAATTGAAGTCACTGCTGTATTTACACGCTTTGGGAAGATACTATTAATTGTGTGTGGTTTTGGAAGCTTTCACAAATTAAGTTCTGTCGGAAGCTTTGCTGATTTAGGCAGAGCAGAGTTGCCAGGTATCAGAGTAGCTGATTATAACAACAAGCCACAAGGCAAGTAATATTTCTTATTTACTGCAATATTATGAGTAAGAAGTTAAACTGAAGAAAGCCCCAACTCTGCTACTGTTCCATTTCTCCCCCATGGCATAGCAAGTGTCAGATGGATTAGCACAGACATTAGGAATCCTTTCACTGTTGGGAAAGCCCAGAACAACAACAACAGCACCAAACTCATGCAGTTTTATGGATCTGGGGCAGGGTGGGAGAACAGAGAAAAAATGTTAGGAGTGGAGAAGTACTGAGTTAGAGTGCAGAGTACCCATGTATCTTCAGGGTTCTCCCTCCCGTACAAGAGTCTCCACCAAAGACCCCAGATAAGGAAGTCTATCAGAATAAAAGCATAGCCAGCCCAGGGACCCTGAGTGAGTCCTTGACTGAAGTTGCCTTCAGAGACCTCATTGTATTAGCTGTGCACCAAGTTTGTTGTTGGCAGCTGTCCTCCATAAGACCTGAGATTGGGCTTTAAAAAATAACACAAAGCCGTTTAACAGGACTCAAACTCTAATTCTACCATTTGATTTTTCAAGGACTGAATGAGAAATATAAGCTTCCCTATTATGGACATGAATGGTTTGGACATTAAAGGCCTATGTTGAAAACTGGTCAGTTAGTGTGCAATCATAATGATTTTGATGTTATTCAAAGTAGGATGCCACGTCTGTTTGGAAGATTGTGTGGTACCCATGATCTCCAACTATTGTCGAGCCAAGAGTAAATGTTCCATAGCCCAGATAACCAACTTTTGAGAGCCAGAAAGCTTTTTTTTTCTTAAATGTTACACTGGACTGCCTCAGTTTTTCTCTTTCAGTCACCAAGGTGCAACATGAAGTGCTGATGGTCAAAGAGACCCTTCCTTTGTTGACCAGCAGGAGGTTGCAGAATAAATGGCTACCATTACTGGAGTCAATGAATTTACACTAGTCTGCTATGTATCCAAGGCTACAGTAAAGTCATTAATATCCTCAGCAAAGGTCAAGGACATGTCCAGCACTACCTTCTGTAAGTGAAGGACTGACCACAGGAAACATTGCCCGAAGCATACTCATGAGAGAATGTCTGTAACACAATTTGGAAATTCTTCTGAGTAATTAGAGTTTATCTGGTTTTCGAGTCCCTGTTTTACTCTATGCAGTCCCAATTGTTTAATAAGAAGGAGTATTTTGAATATTTGAGAATTTTTTATCAATATCCCAAATAGGCACACCCCAATGGTAGGAATATTAAAGGTCTGATTTTTACAAAAATAATGCTGTAAAGGGAATACACACTGTTCTGGGAATATATGCCATTGATTACTTTGAGGATCAACCAGACCTCCCTGATAGACAGAGTCCTTGAGTGAAACTGGAAAATTTGTGTCCTATGTTAAAGGTTTCCACTCTCAAGACCAGAACAGCAAAATGGCATACCCATATCCTTTTTCTCAGATGTTTCAGTTGCTTCCGTTTTGGACAGGAGACATTTGATATCTGAGGAGTTATTTTGTTGCTGTGGTATCTGAATCCAACTGTGACAACAGATTAGGTCCAAAGTGATGCAGTTTGGGTACCCAAAGTACAAAAATGGTCCACATTTAGAAAAGTGTCCATTTATAATATTTAGTTGCACATCAATCCATATACTTACATATGGCGTTGGGTAGTGAGTGAATTATTCAGAAATTTTGTCAATTGATAAGCAACAGGCATATCAATGAATTTGGCAAGGAATTGGTCAGATAGGCTATTCTGTGGGTGGTGAGAGAGAAGGGAAGTTAGATTCATACCCACTAATCCCCATATCTAGGCTCATGGATGCAAAAGGTCTCTCAGCCCTGTACCATGAGCAAGTATGGCATCTTTATGTGCATGCTAAGATATAGAATGAGAAGAAAGAATAGTGAAGTTTAAGACTGAGAGAAGTTTCTTTTTTTTAATGGCTATTTTGGATCAGTGCCCTTATCCATCTGTATTAGGTAGACTGGTGAAGTGATATATGAAAGTGTCACTTCTGTTCATATGCCTGTAAAGGAAAATTGGCTTGAAAATCTTTTTAGGAAATTCTATTATTTTATATAATGATGGTACATCATTACAGTACTAATGTCAAAAAGCTACTCACCAGATGGTCTTTCAATAAAGGAAGAAAATTAACTTAAATGCCTGAATATTTTTGACATTTAACTATTTAGAGTTTAGATTTTGGGAGAATGCTGACCATCATCTTGAGGAGAAACTAGTTTTGTTAGATTCAAGAGCAGATTGGACTCAAATTTGTTGAGTAGAATTTGAACAATGAGGAAACACCAAGATCCCTAATGATTGCATAGAATTTTAGTAGACGACCATTCAACTGAATTTCATGTGTCTAATAACACAGCAAGAGCAAGAGCAGCAGAATGACTTTTGTGCACCCATGAGTGATACAGAAGTACTGCTGAGCAATCTGAGAGTGAGTACCAACTCAGCAGCAATTCATTCAGATTATTGGCATGTGACATTTCAGTGAATTGTAGTTTGAATCAGACTCTTCTGCCTCTCAATACTTTGAAACTACTTAAACTCTCCAAAACTTAAGTGCAGTCTTTGAAAATGAAGTGAGTACTCCATTTAACTAAGATTAAATTTCAGCCATGTTATGGAAGCGAGTGCTTTGGAATAGAAATTTAGTTGAACCACAGAAAAAGTTGTATTTATTGCATTTTGTATTTATCTGGAATGTTATAGTTGATACATTGTGTCAACTTGAGAGGTTTAGAAGTTTAACTGAGAAACTCAGCAGGGAGCCAGGGTCATTACTTTGTAAATATCCTCATCCTGTGCAAAGGAGGGCAAGGAGATTCTGTGAGGGCTATGTCTGCCCTGGAAGGGCTGTTGCGGGAAGTGGGCAGGGGAGGAGGATGGCCTGCATACAATATAAGGGAGGAGGAAAGGGTTGTTTTCTCATCTTTTTACTCTGGCTGCTGCCTTGAAGTGTTACCCCCGGGTCATGCTACCCTGCCTTGGAGTCAGCTGATTACAGACTGAAACCTCCACAACAATGAGCTAAATAAAAGGTTCCTTCCTTTATTTGGGGTGTCGGGTGTTTTGTCCCAGCAAGAGAGAAAAATAAAAGTAACCAAGATATGGGATTACTGGCCCAGTCATTTGCACATCATTCTTGTTTAGAAATAAGTTTTAATAAAGATTCAAACTATATTAGAAGTTAACTAAATCAGAATTATTTTGAAACAATTTAGTATTAACTGGTACTACTCTACAATGATATGATAGTTTGTAAAGATATTCTTGTATGTGGTTTAAGTTTAGAAAGAAATGCAGTCTTTTGGAGTGATTCTATTTCAGTATCTATAGAGTGAGAAGGTAAAATGTTTTCTAAGCTTTTAGTATTTTAAATTTAAAACACTTTGTACTTCTATATCCAGTATGACTCCATATTTCCTAGCACAGCTGACTATGTACTTTTTATATGATTGTGTATTCTGGTATATGCATATATGTTGATGCATGTAAGTCAAAAAATGGGTAGGATTATTCTGTATTGATACACTTTTATTTATGAAAGTGAAGATATATGAAACAAATATATATAAATATTTGTGTACTTACACATAATTTTGCAAAGGAGTTCTTTTAACAATAAAACTTAGTTTTTGATAGACAATATATGCAAATTATTTCAGGTAAATTAATGTAAGAAGTAACCCAATGAAAGTAATCTTCTTTCCATCAGTGTTGATTAGTCACTGAATGACATTCTCATATTTTACCCCTCTTTATAAAGTCGTAGTATGTTTTACTTTTACTAATTGCAGATATCCTACATAAGTATGCACAGAACTTCATTACCCTTCATAAATAGATTATTTAGGTAGTTTTTAATTGTTTGCTACTACAGAGCTGCTAAAATGTATAACACTGATTAGATATCTTTTCACCAGTAAAGGATTAACTCTGTAGATTACATACGAGAAGTTAGAAAATACTCATATATACATAATTTTATCAATACTGTCAAACTGGTCCTCTCAAATCTATATTATTTAGTCTGGTTCAGCAACACACAAGAAGATCAATTTCACTTCAGCTTCACCAACACTAGTATGAAACTTTTGGATTTTTGTCAATATGGTAGGAAAGAAATCTTTCAATATACTTTAATTTACATTTATCTTTTTATGAGCAAGTTGTTTTTCATAGGTCTGAAAAACATCTGTCTTATGTCTGACCTGTATATATAATTTGTCCATTCTCCTGTCAAGCATTTGATGTTCTCACATTTCACTTGAACTACAAAGGGTGATCAAAATATATGGTGGATATTTGGTTTTTTAAAAATTTATTACAATAAAAGACACAGTGCCATTAATCTCGCTCAACATATTCCCCCTCACTTCAAACACACATTTCATATTGTTTCTGGCACTTTTTAAAGCAATTCTGAAAAGACTTCTTTCATAAACATCTTTACAAGGTATGGTCAAAAATAGGGTCCATGGCATCCAGTGAAAAGCCTGGCTTGTGGAAACTTTAGGGTGTTTATTTATCCTATTCACTGGATCTGGCATTGTTGTGACTTCTGGATCTCCTGCAAAATCAAAATGAGCATAAATGGTAAAACATTTTGAATTGATTCAGCAAATTGAGGCACCCAGGACAGCACAACTAGAGACAACATTCACAATTTTTAAAATTATGCTTCATATGTTATATTATGAAATTTAGTTGTTTGTGCTGTAGTTCACATTACTTTCTCCTAGCTCGTGTACGTATATGTGTGTGCATTTCATGTGTCTGTTTTTTTTAAATTTGTGGATTTTGAGCAACAAGAGCGTTCCCTACTGTGAGATTATATAACTCTCAAGTATTTTCTCCCAGTATGTTAGTGCTTTAATTTTTTACATGGTAATATGTTTCTCGTGCAGAATTTTCGCTGGTATATAACATGTCATTTAAGATCCACCTTTTTTTTCCCCCATATAGTACCATAACATCATTTTATACAAAGATTTGCAGTGCCACTTTTATTATACATTTTTTGTTTAGTCTTTTTACTTCTTTGTGTTCAGTTACTTGAGTCAATCATTGTCTGGAAATACTAAATGGAAAATTCTAAAACCTAGAAGTCTTTGAACTTAAAATAACTTTTGTTGTGTTATATTTTTATAATTGCTCTATTTTATTATTGCCTGTTGCTAATGTCTTAATTTTGAAGTTAAGCTTTACCATAGGTATGAATTCATAGAAAAAAACAGTACTAAATACATAGGGTTTGGCACCCACTGTAGGTCATAGAATATATTTTCCTCTAATAATGGGGAATATATGAATATGTGAATATATGGATTTTTACTGAACCTCCCAGCTCTCCTAATGGTCAGCTTATTCAAATATCAAAACCAAGCTATTTTACTTATTAAAACTTTAAGTCATATTTTATTTCTGAAATGGTTACTGTCTGTATAATGCTTTTCTTTTTACATTTTTTCATTATTCTTGCTATTTATTTTTCCATATGAACTTTAAAGCCACCATCTAAAAAAACACATTATTTCTGTTTTTATATCAAATTTGTAACTAAAGTTGTTGAGAAGCGACTTTTATTTGCTAAAATCAACTATCTAAATACATGAACCACCTTTTCATTTATTCAGATCTTTTGTGAGTCTCAGAAGGGCTTTGAAATTTTCTTCTTGTGATTCTTGTATGTTTTGCATTAAATTTATTGCTAAATATTTTATTGTTTTGCTTTTAGAATTTGGATGTTTTTATATTATGTATACTAACTGATAGTTGTTTGAGTAAAATTTTTATTGACAGAGCCCTAGAGGTTTTGGTTTGTTTGTTTTGATTTTTTTTGAGATGGTCTTGCTGTGTAGTTCAGACTGGTCTTGAATTTGCTGTGTAGTCCAGGCTGACCTCAAGCTCATAGCAGTCAACCCGCTTCCTACACACTAGGATTAAAAATGTGCACCACCACACCTGACTTGAGCCCTTGAGTTTGAGGCCAGCCTGGATAACATAGCAATACTGTGTCTCAAACAAGAAAGAAATAAAAATGTGATTTGTTTTTTAATATATTTGTATACAGTTATTTACGGAGTTAAACTATTCATTATAGCAGGTTTTTTAAACTATCTTCTGTTTTTTCAGGCAACCAATTATATCATTTTGCAAATATATCACTTTGCCTGACTTTCAAGTTCTTTTTAATATGTTATGGGTCACAAAACCCAAAGCTTAACACATATGAAGCACATTTTATACCACTGAGCAACATGTCCAGTCCCATCTTTCTAATGATCATCCTGCTAATCTTTTCCCTTTTTAAACCATGTTGGTTAGTACAACCTATACAACATTGAGGCATCCTTGTTTTATATCTGACTTTAGTGAGAAGGTATTTAAGTATTCATTGGACAAAAGTTCTCCTAGTTGTTCCAGAGTAACATCTGATGTATTATAATCTCCTTAGAAATGCATTTGTTGTGGAAATAGTATATTAAACTTTTGACAGTAGAATGTGGGAAGGAGAATAATGGCCATCTACCCCCCACAATAGCCATGGCTTCATTTCTGAAAGTTGTAAATACGCTACATTACATGGAATAAAATTAGATTTTCTTTATTCTTTTTTAAGGGAAAATATTTACTAAAACATATGAAACTTAAAAATTTCAGTAATTCTGTGTAACTAGAAATGTAGAAGTAGATTAACATGCATATGGGTAGCCTCTTTTGTGTGGAGTTGACAGCAGAAGCATGAAAGGAAATTTTACAGTTCTTTCTAGTCCTATTTAAACTCTGCTAATAGAAAATGCTTTGTAAAACAAGGCAAAGGTTCAAAACAGCAAATTGAAGAGCAGCACATATTAGAGTGTTGGAATGATGCTATTTATTTACCATCATGGTAAACGGATTGACATTATGTCAAAATTGCCCAAACTTACTCTGTTTATACATAAACATTTTGAGAAATATCTAAATTTAGTCCCATCTTTGATTTCTTATGTGACTCATGCTTAAAAATGTAAAATTTTATCTGCTTCTCAGCAGTTTTCTTGTCACTAAATAAAAGACTTCTTAATTTTTGTCATGTAATTTATTTCAGTATTTATAGTCTCAATAATAAATGATTCAGGGCTGGGGATTTGGCTAAGTGGCATAAGTGCCTGCCTGAGTTCAATCCCTGGTACCAAAACAAAACAAAAAATTCAAAAAAATAATAAATGCTTCTTACTTGGATGTTTTATGTTTCTCACCTGCAAAAAAGTTAACAAAAATTCACATCTCATAACAAAAACATTAGTTATTTAAGGTTTAAGGTCATTTTTTCAAAGACAAAAACTAAATGTGCTGTATTTTTCAGGGTGATGATGGAATTCCAGGACCACCAGGACCAAAAGGAATCAGAGTAAGCAATATTTAATGTATATCAAAAGCTTTGTTAGTGGACACAGATAAAAATGTGAATGAAACCAGGTGTGGTGTTGCATGCTTGTAATACCAGCATTCAGGAGACTGTGACAGGAGACTTGCCATGAGTTTGAGCGCGACCTGGGCTAGGCAGTAAGTCCAAACCAGCAACAAGTAAATAATAAAATAATAAAATAATAAAATAACGTGAATAAATCAACATCTATCAAGTGTAGCTGTGAATTAAATGGACTCATTCTGCCAATCAGAAGACACAGATCAGAGAGACCCTGTCTCCAAAGAAAGAAATACAAAACAAAACAAAACAAAACAAAGTGAAAAATGGATTCAACAGCTGCTAAATGACTCAAAGAAGGCTATAATATAAGAGCAATTAGAATTAATAAAAATCAGAAGACAGCACAAAGGGCACAAAACAGCTCTTTACAGAAATAATAGCAGAAAACTTTCCAGATGCAGAAAAGAAATGTGGTATACTGATAAATGAGGCATATAGAACCTCAATTAGCCATGATCAGGAAAAAACGCACTCAATACCAAATAACAATGAAAATACCTGAAATCCAACACAAGAACAAAATCTTAAAGGTTCCTAGAGAATAACAATGAACCAGTTGTAAAAGAAAACCCATCAGAATTATGACAGACTTTTCAAAACAAATCTTCAAGGCAAGGAGATCATGGAATGAAGTGTTTCAGTCTCTAAAAGAAAACAACTTTGAACCCAAGCTGTTATGTACTGAAAAATTATCTTTCAAAACTGATGGAGAAATAAAATACTTTTATGATAAATAGCACCTAAATAAATTCATGACCACCAAACCAATATGCCAAAAATTCTCAAGGATAGTCTAGAAAGAGCCAAAAAGTGAACAATGCTAAACTTCCCAGTAGAATCAATGGGATAGCAATTACAAAAAAAGGGAATGAAAACAAACAAAACAGCAACAGGTAAATAATAAAATAAGATGAATAAATCAACATCAATCAAGTATAGCTGTGAACGTAAATGGACTCAATCTGCCAATCAGCCAAGATAGAAAACACTACCAACAACAAGTGTTGGAGAGGCTGTGGGGAAAAAGGAACTCTTCTACACTGTTGGTGGGAGTGTAGACTGGTGCAACCACTGTGGAGGTCAGTCTGGAGATTCCTCAAAAAGCTGGGTATGGAAGTCCCATTTGACCCATCTATTCCGCTTCTAGGCATATTCCCAGAAGAACTGAAAA
>PVJX010026856.1:0-25342 GCA_004027295.1 Dolichotis patagonum
TTGGCACTTTTGTCAAAAATTAACTAACTGTAAATGCATAGATTTATAACACAGTTTATATAACTGCCTAATATAACATGTTCTGTTTTCTTCTGGTAATTCTTTGTTCTTTGTGGTGTTTAAGAGTTTGATTTTCATGTGTTCAGGTGTTCTGTTCTTTATGTTCTGTCTGAGGTCGGTTTCTTAGCAAATTTTCACCAAATTTGCAAACTTGAACATTTCTTTGTGTGGTTTTTTCCATTTTTCTTTAAGAGTAATCTTTGTATATTTTAAGAGACTCTAGTGACATGGATATTAGATCTTTTAATATTGACACATAACTCTTTAAAGTGCTGTTCATTTCCCCCCAGTCTTTTTATTCTGTCCTTTAGTTTTGATAATTTTTGTTACCTATATTCAAGCTCACAGAATCTTTTGTTTCTGTCTTGTCTGAACCTTAAAATTTCAGATGTTATGGTTAGCAGTTCTAAAATTTACATCTGATTCTTTTTTATGATGTCTATTTCTTTGCTTTACACATCTGGTTTTCCATTCAGTTCAAGAGTGTATACCTTTTACTCCATGGAAAATTACTATGTAGCTACTTTAAAATCGTGATTTGATAATTCTAACAACTGAATTCTCTTGAGGTTGGCATTTGATGCTTGTCTTTTCTTTTGGTAATTGGTCTAGATTTTCCTGGTGCTTGGTATGGTGAGTTATTTTGTATCCAGAGTACATGATACATAGTTGTGAGGCTGGGGGGGCCTGTTAAAATATTCTAGTTAATGTTGATTGCTTTGTTTAGCAAGCCATCACCTGGTTAGGGTCATACTACAAGTTCTGTCTCACCTTCTGTGGGCTGCGCTTTCTATGCTTCTTTGAATAGATTCTGCACATGTGCAGGCTAGAGGCATGGGCTTGGTGTTTGGTTGGTTTCTGCCTGGAATGAGGAGTCACACTTCCTGATCTCTTCTCTGCATGATTTTCCACTCTCCAGCTTGCCTTCATGGTCTTCTGGCTTAGGAGCATGGTGTGCTGTTTTAGGTACTGGCTCTGTTGCACAGTTCTGCATGGCAAGCCCCATCTTTGGGGTGAAGTGTCCATAGAAATGAAAAACAAAGCACTCTTAGCACAGTGATAGACCTCTTTTCCAAGAGCATGGGTTTCTCCCAGGGTTCTAGGTGATCCTATGGTTGTTCCCGTAGGGCTGACTTCTCAGTGTTCAAAATGTGCATCTTTCCTGGATATAGACCATTCAGTGGAGGTGCTTGTCAACATTGCCAAGATCAGGTAAGATTTTAAATGTGCCTCAATTAGATTTGACCTTAACAAGTCTCTGTTTACTTTGCTTACCACTCAGTTACACATGTACTTCCTGGATCCACCCAGAAACGGAAATGCTCCCGTGTGGGACAGGTATCACTGGCAGCAATGGTGGCAGGCAGGGCAGTTTTATGTGAGCAATTAGGCTTTGCTTACAATGAGCAAGGGGAACAAAATCCAAGATCGTAAGGGACACTGAGTGCCTTTCATTAGAATCTCAAGACCAGAAGATTACCCTGAGTTCACTCTTCTGGCCACTGTTTGCTGACCCTGTTCACTGATTCCTAGGCATGGCAAGAGTTACAGTAAATTAAAATAAGTTCACTTGCCATGTGTGCACTAGTTTTTAAAGTACTGTTCTATGCATTATCTCTCTTCTTAGAATTAAGAATTCGTGGAAGAGGGTAGGAAAAGGAGAAGAGGAAGAGGGGAGAGAAAGACGAGGAAGAAGGAGAGGAGGAGACTGAAGTGGGGGAGGCGACCAGGAGGAGTAAAAAGGTGAAGATGGTGATGGTGATGCACTAACAGCTAACATCCATGGAGCATTTGCAGTACAGACAGGCAGGACCAATGCCACTGTCTTACTTCTGTAGCAGAGAAGTCCAAGACCCCCAGTTGGTGGCTGGGGGAGGTCTAGACTGCAGGCCCAGTCTAGTGCTATCTCCACTGTCTCCTTAGACCCTGGTCAGATGACAGGCAGAGTCAGTGTCTTGTTAGTAGTGTGACTTCAGCTGCCTCTACAGCACCAGTCCAGGGAGGTGCTGAACCCTCTTCCTTCCTTCCCAACCTCGGGCACCCCAGCAGAGGCCCTCTGACACATACCTTTCCTGGGTCATGACCTCGACCCCAGTCTGGGAACACGGTCTGTGGAATACTGTGTCCTTCACACTAGGAGGTGAGACCTAGGAGGTGTTATGCTGAGCATTTTGTATGTGTGCTAGAGGAGGTATAATTGGGGGTTGAAGCCAGGGACTTTGCCCTGAGCAACATCCACAGTTTGTTCGTTAGTTCTTTCTTTCTTTCTTTCTTTCTTTCTTTCTTTCTTTCTTTCTTTCTTTCTTTCTTTCTTTCTTTCTTCTTTCTTTCTTTCTTTCTTTCTTTCTTTCTTTCTTTCTTTCTTTCAACTCATGACCTTGTGCTTGCCACACAGGTGCTTACGCCACTGAACCAAATCCCCAGCTCCTCCCCAACCCAGTTCTTTTCTTAAATTAGTTTTTCTTTTAATTGTGAGACAGAGCCTCACCTAAGTTGCTGAGTTTCCCACACTGGGTTCAGACTTGCAATCCTGCTGCCTCAGCTTCCCAGAGCATTGGGGTTTCAGGTATATACCACTGCTCCCAGCTTACGCTGGGCATTTTGATGTGGGTGATTAATGGTGTCATTCAGAAGGGTGGCGCGCTGTTGGCTTGATTGTTTTGACACTAGGATAGTGTGATATGGACTAAAGAAAGAATATATTAAACTTTCATTTACTGTATTTGCTTTACCACTTAATGATGTGAACTACAGGCATCCTTGACTTCACCACCACCCCCTGAATATGAGGCCCAAGAATGGGGGAGGCTTTGATTGGGGTGCAGGTGAGGAAGACGTGTTTAAATTTGTTAAAACTTTGTTTCTTGATGTTGGACAGACATTAAGATTTAGCTGATTTCTTTTTGGTTCCATATCTAACACCCTTCCATCTCTGGGGGTTCTCCTATACCCTAAGGGAATTAAAAGGGCAGGCGTGGGGGTTCAGGCATAGTGAGGACCCAAAGTGGGGTCATGTGCCTCTCAGGAAGGGGACTCCAAGCTGTCCCCATGCTGATTCATCTGTAACCATAGCTCTCGTCATGCCATGGCTGTGGTCTTTTCCCATATGAGCATCCCTACAAGCTCTTCCTGTGGAGTGGGAACACAAGTGCTAGTCTTTCTTGAAACTGCTTCTTTGGTGTTTAGGATTTGGTTGCTCATCTTTGGCTTCCCTCAGAGAATATGCTGGAGTTGGCCTTTGGAGGCTATCACAAACCCCAGCTTTATTAACGGGACTACTGTCCAAGGCCTCCAGTCAGGCAGACAAGGAGTTAGTTAATCTGGCCTCTACTGCTTAATAGACCACATTGACTGCTGAACCTTGGTGTCTACCCCAATCCATATGAAGCCCTGGGTGATGGTAGTGGAAAGTGTGATGGTAGTGGAAAGTGGTGCCTTTGGATAGGTAGGTTTAGCAAGGGTCAAGAACAGGACCCCTCATGGTGGACTAGTAAGTGGCCTTAGAAGAGGAGATGCAGAATACATTCTTTAGAGAGAACCAGCCAGCATCTCCCGAGATGTATGCCATGTTGGAACTTGGGGCGCTGGGAAACAAAGCAACCTGCTCGCCTCCCTGGTGGGCAGCCATGAGCCTACCAGCATGTGGGCTGAGAATCAAACATCCCATCCTCCCCCACACCCCGTTATCAAATGGGAGCCAGAGGTCTCAGCATCTCTTGGGAGGTTGATGGTATGCAATATAGCAAATAGGGGGGATTTCCTTCTACCATCTCTTTGAAGGCAAATATTGTTGTCACTGTTTTGCTTTGTCCTGATTAATTGTATTGCTCTATTCAATATTCTGTTTTCATAAGTTCTATAATATTCTGTTTTTGGTTTGATTTTTCTATACCTGATTGAAAGGACAACTATTGTGAAGATAACAAGATATACTATGGTACCTATTACTGTTATCTCAATAACCTGCTGTGACGTTCTGTACCAATTTCACTGCATTGTCTCAGTTGGCTTTTTTCTGTCTCGTTCTGTTGTATTTTACTACCTTTAAAATAATAAAAAAATTTTTAAAAAGATTAGGTACAAATTAAAAAAAAGAAGAATACATTCTCTTTCTCTCCCCCTCTCTGCTGAGTAAAGGAAATATAGCAAAAAGCACACTATCTGAAAGCCAGGAAGAGAGCCCTCACAAAAATCTCTCAGGTTTCCCAGCCTCCAGAACTGTAAGAAAATAAATTTCTGTTATTTTACCTGACTGATATTTTGTTACAGTAGCATATAGTTTCCTCATCTGTAAAAATGGGCATTTTATCTACCTTATGCACGTTAAGGAATTTGGACTAATTATATCAAAATACCAAGAAACCTAAACATATTTGCTTCCCTCCCTCTGCCTCTTCCTTCTGCCTCTCATTTTCTTTTTCCTTCCTTTCCTCTTCCTTTTCTCCCTGCACTCCAAACCCAGGGCTTTCACAATGGCCTGCATTCTCAGCCCTTCAAAAAGTTCTTTTCTTTTTTTTGTACTAGGAATTGAACTCAGGACCTTGCGCTTGCCAGGCAGGCACTTGTGCCACTGAGTTATATCCCCAGCCCTGAAAAAGTTTTTTTGAGATACTGTCTTTGCTAAGTTTGCCAAGCTGGGATTGAGTAGGAATTTCTTTTCATTAATATCATTATGATCATCATAATGACAACTATAAGCAATAACAATTTCATGTTAAGGAATGGATATTCCACCAAAGTGAATTGTTGAGATAGTTACTTTCTTAAACAACAAACCTAAACAGAACACATTCCTTGAACAAATAACATGTATTGTATACTTCTCTATTTTTAAAAATAGTATCAAGAAGGTAATTCTACAGAGGATATAGCATTAGTAAAAGTATAGTTTTATGAAAGATGTGTTTCTTGCATTTGTATTGTGCTCATTCATATGAGTATAATAAAATGTGTGGTAAAATGTATTTCTAATAACATGATATGGGGCATCCTTTCAAATGCTTATCATTTGCATATCTTCTGTGGTGAGGTGTTTTTCCAGAAATTTTATTGATTTTTAAAAGGTAAAAATGTTTTCTTGTTGAGTTTCAAGGTTTTGTGTGTGAGTCCTGTATCAGATATGTACTTTGCAAATACAGTACTCTCCCCATTATCTGCTTCACTTTCTGTAGTTTCAGTTACCTGTGGTCAACTGTGGTGCAAAATATTAAATAGAAAATTTCAGAGATAAACAATTCAGAGATTTTAATTCACATGCCATTCTGAGAATTATGGAATCTTGAGCCGTTTCTAACCCGTCCTTGCCAGCGTGTGAACTGACCCTTTATTTAGGTCTTGGTGTGCATGGTGTCTATGTTACCCACATGTCTGTAACTTAGTCACCGCAGTTATCAGACTGTTATTAACCCTTATTTTACTTTCTAATGTCCCCACACGCGGAAGTACTAATGCTGGCAACTCAGATCTGCCAAAGTGAAGCTGCAAAGTGTTTCCTTTAGTTGAAAAGATGATAAATCTCAACTTAATAAAGGAAGAAAGAGATTGTATACTGAGGTTACTAAGATATAGAGTACAGACTTTTTAAAGAGAGAACATATTCAAATAACTTTATTATAGTATATTGCTATAATTACTCTATTTTGTTATTAGAGATTGTTAATCTCTTACTCAACCTAATAAGTTAACTTTATCATAGGTATGTATATATAGGATAAAAATATATATGTATATATTTGGTTTTTAAAAATATATTTTGGCACTATCCATGGCACTCTAGATAACACTATCTGGGTTTCAGGCCTCCACTGAGGGTTTGGGCCGTACCCTCATGTGGGCCTACTGGATTTTCCCCCCTACAGTGCTTTTTTTTCATTCTGTTTAAAGATTTTTGCAAAATGAAAGTGTTTGGGTTTAAGAAAAGTTTGACTTGCTGAGTTCTTCTCCCATGGATTATGTTTGGGGTGCATCCAATAACTGACTCATTGCCAGCTCTGAATGCCCTGTGCCAGTCATGATGTGGATGCTCCTTGACTTTTGATGGTATCTCGTCCTAATAAATCTATTGTAAGTTGAAAATGTAGTAAGTCAAAGATGGGTTTAATAGACCTAACCTACCAGGTGTTGTAACTTAACCTCGCCCACATTAAATGTGCGCAACACATGTTAGTTTACAGCTGGACAAAATCATCTGACACAAGGCCTATGCTGTGCTAAAGCATCAAGTATCTCATGTCACTTACTGAATACTTGCATCCAAAAACTGCTGGCAATGCCATAGAGCATGGATTGTTTATCTTGGTGACCATGTGGCTGCCCAGGGGCTGTGGCTCATTACTACTGCCCGAAGTTGAGAGAGTATTATAAAGCATATTGTTAGACAGGGAGAGATCACAATTCAACATTTGATGCGTGGTTGATACTGAATTAATATTGCTCTTGCAACATTGTTGCTATAATTCTAACCTGAAATGTCTTCATGTATTGAAGGTTTGGTTGCCAGCCTGTGGCCCTCTTGGGAAGTGGAGGAACCTTTAAGAGGTAGGGCCTAATTAGGGGAAGTTAGGCCCATGGGTATATACCCTGGAGTGAGGATGTAGGGATGCCAGGCCCCTCCTAATCTGTTTCTTGTCTGCCATGAGGGTGATCAGTTTTCTCTACCATGATACACTACCTCACTATAACTCCAAAGGGAGGGGGGCCAAGCAACCATGGATAGAACTTGGAGGCAAAACAAGCCTTTTGTCTTTTAAGTTGATTTGTTATAGTAATACAAAGCTGACTGACATAAGTATAAAGCTGAAAAGTTATTATGTCAAACCATCATTAAATTTGGGGCCGTCTGTAATTAAATATGTTAGCATGGATCTCTACACAAAGACAACTCCCAGATGATTTCACTGGTGAGTTCTATCAAGCATTAGGAAATAAGTAATGAAAAATCTTTAGCTCATTTAGAAAATAAAGAAGATGCTATTCTTAAATAATTTATGAGGATAGCATCACCTGTTACTAAAGCCTGACAAAGATACAAGAAGATTAAAGATCAATATCTCTCCTAAGTATAGACACAAAAATCCTACTATAACTTTATTGAATTAAGTCTAACATTGTATAAAATAGATAATATATCATGCTCCAGCAGTATTTTATTTAAGGAATGCAAATTTGGTTTAATGTTTGAAAGTCAATGTAGCTCACATTTAATAAGACTAAAGAAAAATAAACTATGGTTATCTCAAAGATAAAACATAAATCATTTTCCAAAACTGGATACCAACCATCATAATAAAAGCTCTCAGTAAGGAACAGAGAGGCTTCTTCAACCTGATAAATACTCTGATTCACCTCATTTCTAATTGTGAAATAGTAAACATTCTAAGGTTAGAAATAACATAAGGATGTCCACTCTCATCACTTCTGTCCAGTATTGAACTAGAGATCCTAGCCCGTACAATAATTGAAATAAAACTGAAGCATAACAGACAGGAAGAGATGAGAACTGTTTTGGTTCATGAACTATCTAGATCATGCATTTAGGAATCTTAAATCTATGAAAAAGTCAGTAGAATTAATACATGAGTTTAGCAAATTCAGAAAATCTAAAGTCAGTTCACAAACGTCAGTTTGTCTACATACCAGGAGCAAACAAGAACAGTTCAACAGACAGTTGCATGCACAAGTAGCACAAAAAACCGAAAGCTACACAAAGGATACATTTGGCAGAATGTATGCAAGACCTGTACACTGAAAGCTACAAAGCATTAAAGAGAAAAAGGAGACTTCAGTAAGAGACAGAGAGGGTGAGCCTACTCATGGGTTGGAATGATCAATAATAGTTAAGGTAACAATTCTTCCTAAATTTATAGATTCAGTGCAGTCCAAATCTGTCACATAGTTTAGTTTCGTGTAGATATGGGAACATAAAGTCCTAGAATATTCAAAGGAGTCTTGAAAAAAAATCCAAAGTTGGTAAATATAAACTGCCAATTTCAAAACTTACATAAATGAGCAGTGATTTCTAGAGTGATGTTGGCATACTAACAGACTTGTAAATAAAAACAGGATGAAGGATGTAGAAACAGATCCATATATTCAATCAGTTGAGTTTTAACACAGGTTATAAGGGAATGAATATTTTCTCTAACAACTGTTGCTGCAATAACTGGCTTTGTGAAAGAGAAAATGCACCTTGAGCCATTGTTTTATATCATGCATAAAAATTAACTAAAAATTTCTTAGGAAGTCTGAGGAACCTATGAAAAATCACTAGAACTAAGTTAGCAAATTCAAAGTATATAAAATCAATTCACAAAAATTACAGTTTAAGAAAAGGATCCTGGATTTAAATGTAAAACCCAAATTTAAGCCTTCCAGAAGAATAGACACAACCAGGCTGGCTATGGTGGCATATGCTTGTAATCCCAGCACTTTGGGAAACAGATAGTAGGATTGTAAGTTTGAGCCTAGCATGGGAAATTTTCTGACTTAGAAAGACCCTGTCTCAGTATAAATAACAGAAAAGGGCTTGGGTTTAATCTCCAGTACCACAAAGAAAATAGAAAAAAAAAGATAGGGAAAAAAATCTTTGCAACATTAGAACAGGCTAAGGTTTCTTTGGATATAAATCACTAGTCATAAAAATTTATAAATTAGATTTAATAAAAGTTGAAGCTTCTTACTCATCAAAAGATATAATTAATACCATACCAATGAATGTATTGAGTGAGAATACAAAACTACATAGCCACTTTGAAAAAGAGTTTGTGTTTTTTTAAGTTTTATTTTTGTTGGCTGTGTTTTATAAATTTAAGCATGTTTCCAATATACCTAGCCATTAAGTTCCTTGTTATTTACCCAAGAATAATGAAAAACATGACTATACAATCCCCCATACTAAAAAAAAAAACGTGTACATGAACAATTGTAGAAACATTGCTCATAATAGCCCAAACTGTAAACAGTCCAGTGACTGTCAACTATGAGTAGCTGAGCAAATCATAGTGTGTCTATTCAATGGTATACTGGCCATAATGAAGATTGAAATATTCATGCACACAACAAAATGGATGGATGTCAAAAAAAACTTTAAGTGACAAAAAATACACATTATATGATTTCATTAAGGTGAAATTCTGAGAAAATCAAAACTATAGTTACAAAAGGCAGTTCTATGGTGGCTGAGGGGCAGGGCTCAAGGCAGGGGTTCCACTGCAGAGAAGTTCGAGGTAACATTTTCAGATGATAGAAGTGTGGATTACACATTTGTATCTTGATTGTGGTTGTGGTTATTCAAATACTGTATACACAATTACTAAACTTAAACTGTGTCTGGAAAACAAGTGAATGTTATTGCCTCAGTAAATCACTGAAATAAGAACGTGTTTCAATTTTTCTCGGAAAATACCTAGGAGGGGAATAGCTGGGTTGAATGGAACTCCAATCCTAGGATTTTGAGGAATCTCCATACTCATTTCCATAGTAGTTGCACCAGTCTACACTCCTACCAACAGTGGAGCAGTGTTCCTTTTTCCCCACAGCCTCGCCAAAATTTGTTATCAGTTGATTTCTTGATAGTGGCCATTCTTTCCGGGGTGAGATGAAATCTCAATACTGTTTTAATTTGCGTTTCTCGAATGACCAGTGATGGTGAACATTTCTTCATGTGTTTATTTGCCATTTGTATATCTTCATCTGAGAACTGTGTGTTCATCTCTGATGCCCATTTTTGGAGAGGGTCTTTGAATTTGGGGGCTTGATGTTTTTCAGTTCTTTATATGTTCTGAATATAAGTCCTTTGAGGGGTTGCTGGCTAGAATTCTTTCCCATTCTGTGGGTTTTCTTTTCACTCTGTTGGTGATTTCTTTTGAAGTGCAGAAACTTTTAAATAATATGAAATCCCAGTTGTTGATTCTTTGAAGTGTTTCCCGTGCAGTTTACGTTTTATTCATGAATTCTCTGCCTACCCCTGTGTCTCCAAAGTTTCTACCTACCTTGTCTACCAGTAGATTTAGTGTTTCTGTTTTAATATTTAGATCCTTGATCCATTTTGACTTTAGTGTATGATAATAGGCATGGGTCTATTTTCAGGCTTTGGCATGTGGAAAGCCAACTTTTCCAACACCATTTGTTGAAGAGGCTAACCTTCCAGTGAACATGTTTAGCCCCTTTGTCAAATATAAGGTGGCTGAGTGTCTTTGTATTAGTGTTTGCATCTTCTAATCTGTTCCATTAATCTTCAGGTCTATTTCTTTGCCAGTACCATGCTGATTTTATCACTGTGGCTTTGTAGTATAGTTTCACGTCAGGAATTGAGGTGCCTTTGTTGCCTAGAATCACCTTTGCTATTCTAGGTTTCTTCTGTTTCCAAATGAATTTTAGGAATATTTTCTCTAGATCTGTAAGGCATGTTAATGGTATTTTGATTGGGATTGCATTGAATCTGTAAAACAGTTTTGGGTCTATGGCCATTTTCACAATGTTGGTTCTTCCTAACCAACAGCGAGGAATATCTTTCCATTTTCTAATATCCTCTTCAATCTCCTTTTTTAGAGCAGTATAATTTTCAACATATAAGTCTTTTACATTCTTGTAATTAGGTTGTAATTGTACATTGTACATTCTTGTAATTAGGTTGATTCCTAAGTATTTCATTTTTTTAGATGCTATTGTGAAAGGCGATATTTCCATAATTTCTCTCTCAGTGAGCTTTTTGTTTGTGTACAGGAATTCTATTGATTCTTGAGTATTGACTTTGTATCTGGCTATGCTGCTAAATTTGTTTATTACCTCTATTGAAAAGAGTATAATATGTAAAGAATATATTCTAAATGGGGAGAGGAAGAAGAGTTGGAGGCAGAGGAGAGGAAGAGGACAAAAATTAGGAGTCATAGGTGTTATCTGGGTGTACAAATCCCCTATGATGACTGTGATCATTATGTACTGTGAGCATATACAAATAAAAAATATATTTGTACTAATAAAAACATAAAACTGGAACAATTCTAATCACTAAAAAGAATGTACTTCAAATATAAAAAATAAAACAAAAATGGACAATTCCACGTGCTAGTGAGAATATAGAGTGACTGGTACTGTCATATTTTGTTGGCTGAAGTATAAAATTGGGAAGCCCCTCTGGGAGACGAGTTGGCAGTTTCCTTGAGAGTTAAACACATACTTACCGTATTCCATCCCTGGCTATTTATTCAAGAGAAATGGAAACATATGTCCACCAAAAGATTTTTATATGAACATTAATAGCAGCTTCATTCATAAGAGCCCCAAACTAGAAACAACCCAAATGTTCATCAGTAAGTCAATGAACAGACAAACTGTGGTACATTCATACAATGAAATACTACTGGCAATAAGAAACAATGAATTTCCAACATATGCAGCCTCATAGACAAATCTCAAAAGTACGCTGAATAAAAGAATATGTATTACATGAGTCCACTTATATATTGTTTTAGAACAAGGAAAACTGTTGTCTGGGAGTGGAAAATTTGATCACAAGGGAACTTTTGGTGATAGAATGATAGAAATATTCTTGCTCTTGACTGCACTGGGTTACACACATGTAGGTATTTATTGAAATTCAGCAACCTGTCTACTCACACTGGTGTTTTACTTTACATTGGAAAGTGAAAAGACGCCAACCAACACCTTCTGTCAAAAGAAAGTTTTACTAAGTCATTAGTATTGTATAATGTGCGATTCTGATTCTAGATTTCCCTCGTCTGATTATAGATGCATTGGGTTACAAGCTGCATATATAAATCAGTTTTTAAAAGCTTCCTTTTAAAAAGGTAAAATTAAAAGCCAAAGTCACATCTATGATCTTCATTCCTACCATTGTAACAGGAGTTTGTGGCACTGCAAGAATCCTTTTTAACTGTCTCTGAGCCTAACGGTTACAGTGAGGGAGACACTTGTCTTCTTACTCCACTCTCTGTAAAGACGAGGTGTCTTTCCAGTCCTTTGGAAACATGACCAGGGGCTTAGTTTTTCGTCTTGGTAGGCCCTTGTTTATCAGTCTGTTTCTATTGCACCCACAAGAAACTTGAAGCTGATTTAGATAATTTCCATGGGGAAAAAGTCCCTGTTATTTCAATTATCTGGTGATAGTCATTTGAAAAATTATTTTGCCTTATCTGGATAATTGATCCACTGACTCACTTTGGGGGTGCAAGTGGGGGGGAGATGTGCTGTATTCTTAAAGTGATATTCCCTGAGAGAAAGGAACTTATATTATGGAGTGCTAGCGCTATGCCGGCTCTAGGGCTTGATGCCTTATATGTAAATATTTAATTTTCCTTTCACAGTAGCCCTCTTATGCGGTGTACATCATCTCCATTTTTTTGCCCGTGGCTGACGGTCAGGCTGAGTAAGCCATGTGGCTCTGAAGTTATAAAATAGGATCCAAGCCTGGCATCTGACAGACCCCACCTAACCATGATACTTTTGCTGCACATCATGACATAAAATAAACTGTGAGCTAGAGATGACCAAGAGTACAGTCCCCCTTTTGTCAGATCTGAAATGACATCTTGCCAGCAAGTTCCACAGGCCACTACAACACCTCCATCCAACAAGTGGCCAGTGGAAATTTCCTCGGCAGTCGCCCAGTATCTGGGTCCATCTATTTCCCCCCTAATGTTGCAGAATATGTGCCTTCCAACCTCTTGACCCACCTGAAAGATCTCATAATTTTCTTGTGAAAAGACCAACAAGAAGTTCTCAGGATTTCAAGAGCTTGTGTTACCCTCTCTTCTACCAGCACATTTTACACCGGATTGAATTTCCCCTTTCTATGCGGGAACTCAGTGCTAAGCACAAAAATACCACCAGAGTCATGAATATGAATAACACATTTTTCCTTAAATTTGTCTCCCATCCCCAGTGTGGGTCACAGGCAGCAAGACCCAGGCAGGTGTGTGATTCTGCCGGGATCAGCCTGGTTCTGTGGGGTCCCGGTGGGGAAGGGGGCTCGGGGCTGGGTGGTGCCGCGTTGCTGAGGCAGAAGAAATGCTTTTGTGCCGTTTGGATGCTGGGGGAAGGTTCATGGCCAGGTCACTGCGCCGGCATTCTTTCCCCAGCCACAGCAGCAGCGGTGGGCCCCCCAGCCAGAGAAGCTGGGCAGGCGGGGCGCAGGTCTTGGGAGGCAAACCCGCAGCTGCTGTGTTTGGCTTCCCTTTGGTCCTGGGGATTTAGATAAAAGGGCTGCTTTATTGATTAGGGGTACTAGGGGAAGGAGGGGACTCTAGAAGTTAGCCTTTGCCTTTTTGTTTTTCTAAGCAAACATTTATTGAGCATTTACTGTGTGCCAGGCGCCCTGCCAAATGCTTCTCATGCATTATCAGGTTTAATCCTCATGACAGCCCCGTTGTTAGAGTCTCTTTTCAACCCAGGAGGAGACTAAAGCTCAGAAAGGTTAAGTAATCGATCAAGGCCACACAGCTGATAAATGGGAAAGAGAGTGGGCCCAGGAGCTGCCTCTTACCTGGACCGTTGCAACGGCCCCTCCATGTCATCTTTCTGTCCTGTGGCACTCATCCACCTGCTTCTTTGCCACTAGATTGGTCTCAGGAGACCAATGAGAACCCTGCTCTGCATCTTTCCCTGAGTGCAGAGTTCATGTGGATATCTGAATTTGCATCCCCCTCCCTTGGTCCTTTCCCCTGTGCCCTTTGCCCCTGAACTTCCCTCACCCCTCCCTCACCTTCCCCTGGAACACCTGTGCCCCATGCCTCCTACCTGTCCCACAAAGCAGAACTCAGATGCCCCCTCTGGTGTAGGGCAGCCATCCCCCAAATCACAGCTTGCCTGCCAGCTCCTCTGACCCCTAAACGCTCAGCTTTAATGAAACGGGGTCCCACAGGGCAGGAGTTGTGTCTTTCCACTCCATTACCCACATGGGAGCTGAAAGTCCACTGACTTTCATGGAAACATTTACGGTTTTGCCTTCTTTGTCCTTAGCACCTGGGGTACCTCATGGCTGTTTCCTGCCTTATATCATACCAGTGTCTGGACTACCCCAAACCCTCCTGTACATGGCATAGGCCCATTCCAAAGGGAAGACTAGGCTTAGTGACCATTTCTGCCTGATAATAAAGTCACAGAATTCAGTCACTGGTCAGAGGAGAGAGTATTGCCCTCTTGCCAGGTGGGCAGGGCTCTTTTATGTTGGATGGGCTGCATGCTGGGGCAGGGGGCCAAAAGAGCATCTACAGTGGTGGAATGGGCCAGGTTCTGGGCTGAGGGTGTGGCCAGCCTTGTGCAGACATGGGAGATGCTAGGGTAACATATGGGGCAGGACATCTGCCTCACCTTGGGTTCAGTGAAGGGCAGGGGAGGGGCTGCTGGGGAGTGCAGGTGTCACCTGGCCAACAGGAAACCATCAGGGCAGGGATTATCCAATTTGAGATCACAGAGACAAAAGTGCACTGGATGCCACTTGCTGAAATGAATTAGGACCCCAGCTGGGTGTTCAGGTTGCAAACAAATCTCAAAGCAGTATTACTGGGGATCACTGTTACCCTCTCTAGCTAATGAGCTGGTAACACTTCTATGGGAAACTTAGGCTCAGTCCTGAGGGAACATCTGTTTCATTTCCTTAATGAACTCATCGCAAGCCTCAGTTTCCTCATCTGTGGCTTCAGAGTGCCATGCAGGCAGAAAGATTGGCACTTCCCATGCAGGCAGTGATGAAGGGGTGGCCTGGATGGGACTGTCCTTGGCGCATTAGCTGTCACTCCCAGGATGGAGTAGAGTGTGACTGTGCTGCTTTGTTGTTGTCAGGTGGGTAAGTGTCCTTGAAGGCTGTATCGATTCCGAATTTCAACAAGAGTTTAGGGTGGGGGTTTTTACTCTCTGGCATCCAAGGCTTTCGCCACAGGCAGACATTAGCCTGCATCGAGGGCACAGGTTGGTTCAGAGGGCAAGCCAGGCATGAGGGACTGGTGTTCTTATTTGTAAACTAGACAGGAAGGTGCTTATCCCAAGTCACGTGGGTGAGTGACAGAGATGGATGGGAGTAGGCGTGGCCCAATAGATTGCTCTGCCAGCCTCTTCCCTGGGACCGTGACGACACCTCTGCTTGGCTTGGACCTGGACATGGCTCACTCATCCATCCTCTCTCCTGGCCTTCCCAGAGCTCATGGGTTAAATGGATTATATCATTCCCTCATCCATGTCTGACCCTGCCTGGCCCTCGTGGGGACTGGCAGATCGAGTTCAACCTGCCTGGCTCTTCCCCTCTTGCACTGAGGTCCCCGTGTGTGACCAGTGGCTGTATACCATGCTCATGCTTGGAGGCTCTTGGTGGAGGTAGCTGGCGCAGCCTTGCCTTTGTTTTGTGTTAATCCTCAAATTTGATAGTTCAGATGGAACTCAAAGAGCGACATGCTTTAGTCATGCTGGTAGGCAGACATAGATGACATATACAGCATTTCCACACTACCACAGTGGGGAAGATTGCTCTTCTGGTGGTGTCTCCCTTTTGCACTACCTCCTGTGTAACAGTGAAACAGTGTGGCTTGCTGACTGCAGCCATGAGAATGCCAAGGACAAGATGGAAACTTGACTTCAGTGAAAAACAGACCACCTGGCTTCAGGGTCCAGTACTATGTCATTGTGTGACCTTGAGCAAGTTGTGTAAGCTCAGTGTCTTTATGTGTGTAGCAGATATGGTGATGGTGACAGTGATGGACACTCACGATGTGGTGACATGAGCCTGTGCAGGGGCCCTGGGCTGTGGAAAGCAGTGGTGGGAAAGGTTGGTCCCCGGCAGGAGTGGGTGTGGTATTACTCTTCACGCCTTGGTAGATGTAGGTCCTCCCTCCCTGCAGCAGCCTGGGAGGCTGATGGACACTGATTCCTCAGCGCAGGTTTCTCACTCGCAGATGCTGTGCCTGCCCACCTGCCCAGAGCCTCTTCTGCACCGGACGCACATGGAGCTTGTGTGAAGGCTTGGGTGTCCATTGTTCAATCAGGCTAATCTGCCTGCCCCTCGATAAGGGGCAAGATCGGGTTTCAGGGAGATTTTCCTGGGATTACTTCTAGTAGCCACTCAGTCTAGACAGGACTCTCAGTTACAGGGGTGCAGACAAAGGCAAGGACCAGGAATGCCTGGCCCCGAAGTGGGCCCAAATCCCCTCAGACGCCTCCTCCTTTCTCCCCTCTCTGTTTCTCTTTTCCCTTCCCTTCTATCTTTCTTCTCTCTTCCTGGAGGCTCGCTCAGACCAGGGGAGCAACCAGCCCACTGGTCTGCGGGCCCTGGTCCAGCTAGGGGATAGGCTTGAGCCCTGTAGAGCGTCCAAGCTGGGCACCAAGGAGTCACTGGTACATGAGCGTGGTGTTTGTGGAAGGCTTGCTCCGTTCAGGGCTCAGGAAGCGACAGTGCGTGCATTATCCTGCCCAGTTGCAGCAGCAAAGTGGCTGTACCACGTCCATTTTACAGACGAGATACAGTGAGGTACCCCAGCTGAAAAGGGCTAGAACTTCAATAGAGAGAGGCCGGTTATTGGGAGTACCCTGGGAGCACAGGGCAGGAAGGGTTGTCCCAGGGCTAAAGGGAAGGGCAGGGAAGAGTATGCTGACTCCTGTCTCTGGACTCTGAGGAGTGTGTCAAGATATATTTGATAAACTGCTCTTTTAGTGTGCCTTTTCTGTCACAAGAGAACTCAAAAGGTCCCCAAGTGCCCTGGGTGGCCTGCCCACATGCCTTGGTTCTGGGTTCCATCTTGACTTGCCTACACCCTTGCTGTGTGACTCAGGGAAGTCACTCTTGGATATCATCTGTAAGATGGGAACGATATCTGCCCTGCCTGGTAGAAAAGCTGTTCTAAGTCACTGAAGAGAATGTGGGTGAAATGGCTTTGGGAGCTAGGGTGCTGTGCCAGTGCTAGTTACCAGTTCCCGCATGTTATCTGCCGTAGAGTTAGCTATGAGTAAACGAGGATACAGTGATACTCCTTCCAAGACAAGGTTGACCAGTCTACCCTGTTCCCCTTCTCTACCTCCCCAGCTCTCAGCAGCAAGCTGTTCTGCTGCCCTGTTGGTCTCAGCAGTCTTACCCCAGGGCCACAGAGGAGAGAAAGCTGCAAGTGTGGCCCCTCCGTCCAGTTCCTCTATGAGATGAGTGGGAGACACAGCCTGGCTTTGCTTGGGCCCTGGATGTGTGCCGGTGTGACCTTCTCACTCAAATACTGTTGTGTGTAGTGGGTTGTGAGGATGCAGGCCCTGCCCTTTAGGATTTTGCAGCAGAGACTATGGAGGCAAATGCCAGCTGGTGGCTGGGATACAGCTCTGGCCATGTACAATGCGTGTGTGAGAGCTCTGGAGATGAGGAGGCAGACAGAGGTGGCTCTCTCTTGTGTGACTCATCTGTCTTGGGCTTGCAACAAGGTCTGATATATTACTTCCTTGTTCTCTACATCTTTGCCTCCTGCCTTCTGACAAAGTTAAAGACTTGGCCCAAGAGAACAAGACATCTCTCATTTAATGCATTAACTTTTTCCCCAAGCAGCAAACTGGAGAATTATAATAATAAAAAATGCACTTGTAATTCTAGCACTCTGGGTGGCTGAATCAGGAGGATCACAAGTTCAAGTCCAGCCTAGGTAACTTACTGAGATCCTGTCTCAAGGTAAAAAAAAAAAATTAAAAAGGGCCGGGGAAGTAGTTCAGTGTAAAGGCCCTGGGGTTTAATTCCTAGTACTATAAAAACAACCACCAAAACAGTTTCAAGTTCAGTGATCCCCAAAGTCATTGCTGTTTTGTAGAACTACTTTCTATCTTGAAGTCACTTTTGTTTTTAAGTACCTCAGATCACAAGTCACCTTGGATTTGAGCCTGGGAGACAGAAGCTGCATAGTTCTGTACCTCCTTTCCCTGTGTGATGCACATGTCTGGCCTGTTACTGTGCCCTCCGGGTCAGAGGGTGCATAGTGAGGGCTGGGTGAGTATGAAAATCTCTATGGCAAGGGACACTGTGGTGGGCATGAGGGGCTCAGAGAGTTTTGAGTCTCAGTGACCCAAGTTTGAAGCCTGGATCTACTATCTGTCAGCTGGGTGACTTCGGCAAGTCACTCAACCTGAGTCTCGGGTCCCTCATCAGTAAAATAGAGCTATAGGATTTAAGTCACGAGGCCATTGTGCAGACTTGTACAAGGTGGCAGGTGTGAGGGGACTGTAAAAAGATGCATGTTCCAGCAGAATTCGTCCTCGAGAGGTTGTGCACGGGAGGGTTGGCAGGGCTGGGAATCTCTTGGCAAGGTTTTCACCGTGGGCTTTGGGGTGAGGTGTTGACTTACCCTGTGTAATTGGCCTTGGTGCCGTGACTCATTTCCATTTTTATAAATACATTAAAAATGCCAGTAGGCTCAGAACAAATGCCAATTTAGTCTTAGTGTGGCTTCATCACTATAATGAGCAGTCTTGAGTCTCCACCAGGCCATGCATGGCTGCTCCCAGCAAGATGAGTGGAATTATAATGAAATCAGTGTATGTTCATGGACGTTGACTGTGTTATTAGTGTCTCTGGATTTGAAGAACCTGCTGCTTTTTCACAGTCAGTGGATGAACAATGTCTGTCAAAGAAAGGTGGGAACGGTGTCTGTGGATGAAAAACAGCGTCACTGAGAAAGAGGAAATGGCAGCAGCTCCGTCGGAGCCTCTTTTTAGTCTTGAGTGAACAACTTGATAGCTTTGGGCTTCAGTTTTCTTTTCTTTTCTCTTATTTGTTGTGCTGGGTATCGAACTTAGAGCCTTGTGCATGCAAGGCAAGCACTCTAGCACTGAGCTACATCCCCAGCCCTGGGCTTCAGTTTCCTCACCTGCCAAATGGGATGACTCTTGGTCTAGAAACTGGGCTCACTGGAAGATTACATGAAAGGACCTGTAGATTAGATGTTTAAAGGTAGAGGACTTGCTACACTTGTGGAGCGTTGTTATTGATGGAGGAGCATGGTGCTGTATAGATTATCACTGGCAAGAGATGTGAAGTAAGATCCTCTACTTAAATTTTAGGTTTCTGAAATCTTTCAGTGACTTGGAAAATTTGTCAAATAACACAACTGTATTTCCATGAGCACACACACACTGTTTTTTACAATTAATTATAAATCTTCTGTGTTCTTTAATATAGATGAGCAGACACAAGTTAATTTTATTCTTTTTGACCTGGTAATTGTGAAAATTATTAACAATTGGTAGCTACTATCACCAAATACAAGTGCAGCACACAAGATAGATCCTATGGATATTAATACTGTTTTATAGTGAATAAACAGGACAGAAAAGTGAGATACTGATCGGCCCCAAATCATGCAGCTAATAAGAGACAGGGTATGATTTGAACCCCCATATCTCTTGTCCTCAAATATTGCCAATACATCTATTACAAATATTTGACCTTTCCCTCTTCTTTTTGATTTTCCTTTTTTTTTTCTTTCTTCAGTAGTTTCATCAAAAAGTCATTAGTTCTGGTATGCTAGAGTGAGAAGCTTAGCCTCACCCTCAAAATGATGATAAAACTGTATAAAATAGTCAAAACCAATCATTTCCAGGCTCTGGAAACTGACCAAACTCATACATTTCGGGTAGGGATGTAAAACAGTACATCCACTTAGAAAAAGAGTACATTTCTTAAAAAGTTACACATAAACGTATTGTGTAACCCAATATCTACTTTTAGGAGACTACCTGCATTGATTTCCTATCATCCACTGTAACAAATTACCCCAAAATTGGTGACTTACTTAAGACAACATAAACTTACTGTATTATCTTACCCTTTTGGAGGATAAAGGTCCAGTAGATCTCCTTGGGCTGAAGTCAAGGTATGAGCAAGGCTGAGTTGTTCTCTGCAGGATTCAGGGAGAATATTTTTCCTTAACTTCTCCAGCTTCTAGAGCGTACCCACAATTCCTGGCTCCTGGCTCCTTTTTCCTTCTTCAAAGTCAGCAAGAATGAGTTATGTCCTCATGTCTATCACTCTGACTTCATCTTCTTCCCACTTTACAGACACTTGTGATGACACTGGACCCACCCAGATAATCCAGGATAATCTCACCTTTTCAAGGGCAGCTGATTAGCAATGTTTAGTATATCTACAATCTTATTTCCTTCTTGTCACATAATAAAACATATTCACAGGTCCGCAGAATTAAGACATGGTACCAATACAGAATAACCCAGGATGATCTTGCTGTGTTAAGGTTAGCTGATTAGCAACCTGCATGTCTCTGGGATCTCTTTATTCTGCTGTCACACTATTGACATATGAAAATATGTGTCTGCATGAAGACTGAACATGAATACTCATAGCAACATTATACACAATAGCACCAAACTGGCAATATTCCAAATTTCCATCAGTTGGTTCATAGATAAATGTGACATCCATTAAGTCAATATGATGTAACAATAAAAAATGAAGGACCTACCGATACATGTCACAACAGGGATGAACTAGAAACCTTATACTGAATGAATTAGTGAGATACAAACAACACATACTATGTAATTTCCTTTAAATAAAATTTCCAGCAGAGGCAGATCTATAGAGAGGGCAAGGAGATCTGTGGGTGAAGAGTGCAGGTGGACACCGAAGGGGACTTGGGAGTTTGTTGGGCTAATGGAGCTGTTTTAAAGTTGGCTTGTGTTGAAAGTTGTGCAACCCAATAAATTTATTTAAAAATCAATGGATCATGCTAAAAGTGGGTTAACTGGTAATTTAGGATGCCATTCATTAAAGTTACATTTTTAAAAAACATTTACGCAGGCCCAACAGGGCTCTCAGATAATGATTTCTAATACCATTTTGCAATAAAAAGAAAGCAGGGCTCCTTGGGGAAATAACTAATTCCAGGGCTGGAGCTAGAAAAATGCAAAATGTGTCTCCTTATGCTAGAAATGTAAAGTGCTTAGAGAAGAGTGAAGACAGGTCAGGACAGAGAAGCACTTGAGGGCTTCTGCTGGTCCAGCCTGAGACACGTGAGCATCAGAATCTCTAACGGTGAAAATGGATTAAAAGCCACTAAACAGTGTTCCCTGAGCTGTGCTGGTGTAAATAGGTATGGAAGAAGTGAATGGCATTCTTATGGTAGGATGTCAACTGCCCAGTGTGGAAGGAATGACAGGGTCAGAAGGTCTCTGTTCAGTAGTCACTGTAATAATGACCCAGGTAAAACTAAATCTTTAAAATTGTTTCAAATGTAAAGTTAAAAAATAGATTTGCTTGCTATGTTGTGCCAGAATCTCTTCTCTGCTATAGTTCAGAACCTACTTGGATATATGGCAATTTGCCCCTGCCCTGAATTGGTTGCAGGCCACATTAGAGGGGGAAAAAAGTTTCCATCTGCTTGCATGGCATTCTCTGTCTTTGCTCTCAGCTATCACTTTTTGCTGTCACCAGGATTGCACTGTGCTGCAGTCCTGCCTAATCTTCTAATTCACTGCTCCAATCTGGGACGGCTGGGCCGGATGCCATAGGGCAGTATCTCTGGCTCTAAGAAGGAAGAATAAGCTTTCTGTGTGTGGAAGTTGTGTCAGCTCTTGGCTGTTCAACGACTTTGCGGCCTGTTTCCTGGCTTCTAAAACATTCTGAAGGGAGAAGGTTGGCTGAGAGTTGGACTCCACATTCTAAGTTGCGCCTGCGTTTGGTCTAGGGGAACATCCAGTTTCATTTCCTAGAGCAGTTTCTTCTGCGCCATAGTCAACAGGTTATGGGACAACTAGCACCCCATAGCCCACATGGCAGCCAGGGGTTTTGAGTGTTCATGGACCAGCCAATCTTGTCTACGGAGTGAACTCTCCACGGGCAGCCACTTCTTAGGAGATCCCTGGCTTGCCACCCAGAGAAACATGAGCCAGATGATTCTTTTTGTGCAAATAAGCAAACTTGAGGTTGTTAATGAGCTGAGTAATTACCTCTGCCACCTCTCCCAGTGCAGACTCTCAGCTCAGAGACAAAAGTGGTTTCTTCCTTTGCCAGCCTACCCAAGCTTCTTCAGATGCATGTTAGGTGGGCCATTTTAAGGCCTGCCCTGTGTGCTTCCTCCTCACAGGGACTTGGAGAAAGGTATTTATGGGGGCAGATCACCGAGACAACTGTTGTCTATGGAGATCACATTGTCAGCTGTACCCCTGGGCTTGGTGGCAATGAGGACAGGACAGATGGCCCTGAGCTCCGGGAAACTGTCCCAAGAAGTTAAGTCTGCCTCCCACAAACAGAAGTCCATCATCCTAGAGTTGGAAATTTGGTTTCTGGATTCATTTTTAGGTGCTATTTACATTGGCCACTCTCTTTAAAGCAACCTTGGCCAGCTAGAGAATAAGAGGGGGATTATGCTACATCCACTCTGCAAGGGTGATCTCAGAGGGATAAGCGGCTGTGGGGTGTTTTTTGATAGTCAGTCAGTTGTGCCCTTTCTCGGCAGGGCCTGCTTTGGCTTGGACTGAATGGTGCTAGGAATGGTGCTGGAGGGTACAGTGCCAGCAGAGGGCCTGAAGCCAGCTTGCATCATGTACAAGGCAGCTAGTTACTTCCAAAGCATAGCTGTCATGACCAGGAAGCTCTGCTTGTCCAGCCAGTGTATCAGGCCTTTGGTGGCTCTCTTTTTTATCTCTGTCACATGGGCTGAATGCTATTATAATCTTTTCACTCCTTCAAGTAAAATACCCTTACCCCTCCCCAGCTTTAAACTTCCATTTAATCATAGCATCAGGTCCTATGGATCTAGAGGCCTGAAGAGACAAGAGTCTGCTCTGACCCTATCCTCCCCAAGACAAAATGTGCAATCCAGACCTGGGAAAAAGCAGCCACAATTATCATTTAAAACAGGAAGAATTCAAGGCACAAAGCAATGGTCCATCACAGGTTCCTCCTCCTGGGAAAGCATTTGAGATCCTGCTGCCCTGGGGTCTGTGAATTTTCTTTGATTCTGTCCTATTTTTCTCTAGGAGCAGTTCCCAGATCCTTTGTACCCCAGAGTTTCTGGTTTCACTCTCTGAGAGTTCCTTTCCAGCATCTTCCATCCTTTTTCTGAACAGAAGAGCAGGAAATATGCCTTCCTTACAGCGCGTGAGTCACTCTCTCAGCCTGTGTCCTGTTGTAGAAAGCAGGAGTCTAAGGATTTCTTTTGTGGATCGGTGGTCATAAGCTACATTCCAGGTGTTATAAGAAAGAAATGAGCTCCATCAAGAACTGGCCAATTTGCAAACAGAATCGTGAGTCCTAAAATCCTTGGTCTTCCAAAGGTGCCAAATAAAAGTGTTTCCTCACGTTAAGGGTGTGGCTGCAAATAATTTGGTCAAAAACCAGACGAAGGCACAGTCACTGAGACATTGTTTCAGAACCAAAATTAATGATATGGCCATTACATGTTTCTTAAGACCCTGCTTAGATTAAGGCCACACAGGTAGATTGGTTAACAGGGCAAAATGGCTCCTCCCGTGGAAGCCTGATAAACTCAATGTCCCTATAAGTAGATGGAGTGAGAGGGAGAAAGAGATGACTGTCTCAAAATAATCGTGGATGTTTGGCATAGGGAACTGGGCGAGGCAGGTTTTGAGGTTGGTTAGCCACGGTTTCAGCACTCACGTGGCTTGACCTTAGTAAGAGCGTACAGCCTTGTGGATTTTTCGTGCCTGTTCTTTTGTTGTTTCATTTCTTTTTCAACTAAGTCTTATGTTTATAGTTGCGTCTGTGATGCCTTACCCAGCATTTTTGTGTTTATGGTGGGAGGGTGGCCAGCCACAGTGCCAGGACCGTGGATCTCCTGTCTGCAGTTACCTAATCCCATTTGTCCCCAGCACTCAGTAGGCACTGTCTCTGTCCAACCTGGACTCGGGTCACTGCCATAAGAAGAAGGAAGAGACCCGTATTTTAGTTAGGGGGGCTTTTGTCAGAAGACAGGCTGTGTAGACACAAGGAGGTGGAGGAGGAAGTAATGTCCATGGGCAAGTTCTTGAAATGCATTTACAAATGAGGACACTGAGTGTCAGAAATGTCAAGAGCACAGCTCTGGTAGAAGGCTGAGTCACACAGCCAGGCTGCCCAGCTGTGAAGGCTACCTGCTCTTCGTGTTTACTTGAGAAAAGAAGCCATGGAGGGTGTGACTGGCTGGGAGGGGCCACACAGAAGGCAGCATGGACGAAGTGAGCCCTCTGCCCTCTGTGTATCCCATCGCAAGAAGCTTTCCTAAATGACCTCGTAGGAGCCTGGGATGCTAGGAATTCAAAGCTCTCTCCAGCTTCAGATCTCAGCGTGGGCTTGCACAAGTTGGTGGTAGGCATCAGTGTGTAATGAATTTTGAAGGAATTTTGCTCTCTTTCACGATTGCTACACATGTTCAAGTGACACAGAAAAATAGGTCTGCTAAAATAGGGAGGGTGGGGTTGCACACAGGGGCAGAGGTTGGCAAGATGTGGCTTGGATAGGGCTGCAGAGGTGGCCAAGACTGTGGACTTCAAGTCAGTATCTGGAGCTTGAGGTGATAGGAGGTGACGGATACATGTGATGGGACCTACTTGGGCTGTCAGGAGCCTTGTCACGCTAACGAGACACGGAGTAGGGATTTGATCTTCTGCAGCAGGTAAAAGTGTGGCCCATGCTCTAGGCTGACTGTCTTAAGATCAACAGTGTGCTACCATCTTACCTACCCATCACCACCTCAAACGAAGAGACACTATGCCATGATGCCTAAGTTAAAATCATTCATTTTCCCAGTAAACTTTTCTCATTTAGTAGCCTGATTTACCCTTAAGCCTCTTTTACACTGCAGTTCTTAAGGCTATGGGCTTTGGCGTCTGAGAGAACTGAGCCCCATATCCAGTTGTCTGTTCCCCCGTGTGTGACCTTGGGTAAATTATTTCACCTGCTAGACCTTACTTCCCTCATTTGTAAAAAGGAGACAATGGCGGCATCTTGTATTACTCGGTTTTCTATTGCTGTTACAAAATCTTGAGACAATTGGTTTTTAAAGGAAAGAGGCTTATTTGGGCTCACGGTTTGGAAGGTTTCAGTGCATCCCTGGTTGGCCCCATTGATTCTGGGCCTGAAGTGAGGCAAAACATCACGGCGGAGACAAAGCTCACTCACCTCATGACTGCAAAGCAAAAGAGGGAGAAGAGGAGACTAGAGTTCTACAGTTTCATTTGAGAAAATACTTCCAGTGACTCAGAGGCTTCCCATGAGGCCTCATCTCTTAGTTTCCACAATCTTCCAACAGTGCCAAGCTTGGGACCAAGCACAAAAAACATGGACTTATAAGGAGTA
>PVJX010026857.1:0-25420 GCA_004027295.1 Dolichotis patagonum
GGCAGATGAGTATATTCTCTTATGTAGAGAAGGTGCTAGAATAAACGAGGGAAAGAGGATGGCAAGGTAATTATATGACTTAAATATTTAATGACATTAGACTAAGCTTATCTCTTTCCAGATAAGAATATAACTGTCAAAACTCTGTTCCAACAAGCCAATTGCCTACTTCCTGATACTTGGGTTTCCTTTTGCTATCTTCTAAACTAATCACTATCCTCCTTTTCATAGACTTTATCAAAAAGACGAGATAATAAAATTAACAAGACTTCCACTCACTAAACTCTGACTGCATTTCAAAAATCTCTCCTAGATTATAAAGTACACTGGTTACCAATTTTAGTATTCTCCCAACTCACTGGATAATTACCTAGCAAAAAAAATAGCTTTTAATATTTAATTCTCAGAAAAAAATATTATTCCAATTCTCTAAGATCTTAGAGGGTACTTCATTTACATCACCATGTGCCAACCATACAATTTAGCATGGGAATGAAACTGTAATTTTCTAATGTAAGTCAAAATAAACATTTTACAGGTCTCATATTCAACATTCAGTCTAAATATAAGTTGATAGTAATTCTACAGTGCAATTTATGACAATAGACCTACTTTTCTTATAACCAGAAGTTCAAATTTTCCCTGCCCAGGCTGGCCTTGAACTCCTGGCCTCAAGTGATCCTCTTGTCTCAGTCTCCCAAGTAGCTGGACTACAGGCATGTGCCACAATGCCCTACATGACTATATATTTGATGCTATAATCATTTTTGGTCAGAGAAAAAGATATTTTTTGAGATACAGTCTTACCATACATATACACAAAGTCCACTCAAAAAATACATTTATTGGGACAATAAAAAAGTGTAAATATTTAATACTGAATTTATTGAGACATAATGAGATTAATACGTTACTGTTGGCCTCCACAATCATAAGAGGTATTCAAAGTGGTGGCAATTACCTTCTAGACATTTATTAGTACAAGTAAACTACTGAAATGTGTACATTTTTTCTTGGCAGACTGGGTATGTGTGTATGAGTGGGTGGTGTATACCAGGCTGGTCTCAAACTGCCAATCCTCCTACTTCAATCTACCAATTCTGATATTTTAGGCATGCACCACCATATCCAGCCTGAGAAACTTTTTTTTTGCAGTGGTGGGGCAGCACTGGTGATTTAGCCCAAGGCTCACCACTGTACTAATCCCTAGTCCTGTTTTGTTGTTGTTGTTACCAGGGATCTAACCCAAGACCTCATGCTTACCAAGCAAGCGTTTGAGTCACTGAGCTAAATCCCCGGTCCTTTTTTCTTAGTTTTTTGAAGGAAGGTCTTACTATGTAGTTGAGGCTGTCCTTGAACTATGTAGCCAAAGATGACCTCGAACTCACAGTAATCCTGATCAGCCTCCCAAGAGCTGGAAGTGCAGGCACATATTACCATGCCAGGCTCTCAGTCCTTTTTAAAAAATTTATTACTTTGAGACAGTATTACTAAGTCATTAAATTGAGCAGGCTAAACTCAAACTTGCCATCCTCTTGTCTCAGTCTTCCAGAGTGCTGGGATTACAGGCATGTAGCATTATGTCTAGCCAAAAATTATATTTTTTTTTTGAGACACTGTGTAGTTCAGGGTGGCCTTAAACTCACTCTGTATCCCAGGCTGGCCTTGAATTCACAGCAATTCTTCTGCCTCAGCCTCCCAAGTGCTAGCATTACAGGCATATGCTACCACACCCAGTTATGCTGTTAAAAATACATGTATTACATTGATTTTTTAAAAGGTAACAAAATATATTGCAATTAACCTAGAATTCAGTCAGATTTGAAAAAACACTTAATTAAAAAAAGACAAGTCTTAATTCTATACTGTGAAATTCCCAGTAGAAAAGTGTGGTATTTTAATCACTCAGCTCAGAATTTTTTTATCATTATAAGCTTTGCTGTTGTTGGATACAATATAAACACAGCCATATGCCTGATGATATACCATACCCCCCCCAAAAAAAGATTGGGTATTATATTAATTTTTGTTCTAAAAGATTCAACAGGGCTTACTTTTCAGAGGATGATTTATTCTTTCATATACAAAAATCTACATTTACTCAAATATAGTCATGTCATCTTGATACATCATAACTTTCCAAACCCAGAAATCCAGCCGAATTTCTTGTGACTCCATTTCCTATAGAACCACTGGCCCCAATCACTCATGTCTAGCAACAAAGCTCTCCTTAACTAAGCACTTCTTGTCCACGTAGCCTGCTCACAGTGCATTGGCAACATAGCTAGCATTGATTTTACCCATGAATTCTTCACCCATTGTCACCTCTTGCAAGCTTCACAAAGTTTCCACTAAATCAGTGTGAACTGAAGAGTTTCAAGACAGGAGTGAAAACAAAAATGACAGTTAAGAATGATGGTCAACACAAAAGGGACACAACAGGCATCAAATCAGAAAATGTTTATTTCACATGAGTGCATTAAGTACACACATTACAATGCACAATGTACTGAATTATGCAGATTCATATTAGACACAACCACATCTGCTTGTTAACAAGTGCTCATATTATTCATGCATTGTGTCTGTACTCCAGCTGGTCATTTGGCAATAAGTCTTGATACAGGTGTTTACTTTTCATTCAAATGCACCTATTTGTATATTTACAAATACTTATAATTTATATTATCATTTAAGTAATGGCAATAATATTGCTTATATTTAATTAGACATTAATATTATTTTATTATTCAGTATGTCCATCCTGGTTGCATCAGATGTACTAAATGTTTCTGTCAATCTGGTGATATTAACTGGGACTTATTTTGGTGATAGGGCTTATATTACATGCATCCTAAAAAGCCATGCTAGAGCTTATTTTCCAGTTAGGTCTTATTTCCAGGAAAATACAGTAGATTACATTTACTCTTTTCTCTAATCCCTTTGTGTTACTGAAATATTCACAGAGATCCCAAAATCCTAACTACTTAATTTAGAAGTGATATATTATTAATTTGTATTTTTAACATACAAAACCAAGTAATTTTAGACAGTTTTATAATCTCCTAAAATTGTTTATCACTACAGAGTTAGTTTTTCTCTAACTGTTTATCACTACAAAGTTAGTTTTTCTCTAATTCGAAGGAGCACAATTCAATGACAAACTCTTTGACTGTTTTCTCAAAGGGAAGCTCATAAATTCACAACATTTAACTAACTCAGAAATTATTAAATTATTAACTAGCATTGGTTTTGAGTTGAGGTCTATGTTTCTCAAGCTAGTTTTAAACTCCTGAGCTCACCCAACCCTCTTGTCTCAGCCTCCTGAGTAGCTAGGACTGTAGATTCAGGTCACCATGCCTGAATCTAACACTATCTTTTCAAATGAGATGCACACAAAAATGTATAACTAACGTTGAATTAAATGGAGATACAAAATCACTGAAGAAATATTTCTACAAAAGTACAGAATAGATCACTTTTGTTTCCATCTAGTCTAAAGGTTTTCAAAAAGATATAGCCTCTGATCCAACTATTTTGCCTAAGTCAACTCTGCAAGCATCTTAGGTTGATCTCCCAGCCCATTACATAAGAATAACATGTTTACTGAACAGAATTTGCACAGGGACAACAGTAAGGTTTATTTCACTGAAAATTAAAAAAAAAAGAGTATATCAGTATTTCCATATTAAATAACTACTGTTTTTAAAAAAATCACAAAAGATGATTCTGAATTTTCCATTACAAAACAGACTTTCATATTCAATATCTCAATTAGGTAAATAAGAGTTTTCTTAAAAATAAGGGTATCTGGAAACCAGCTGGGAGGTAGTTGATATTTCTGTACTTAGATACAATCAACCTCTAAAGAAACTAAATTCCAGATGGAGTCTCTATAGACTCCAATTGACTGCTGCCAATGAAATAAAATTAGAAAGATGTATTAAGGGGCAAGAAATAAAATTATGTTTAGAAATAAAAGACTAAAGATAAAATATTAATAGATAAGAAAAAAGAAAAAACATATATATAATATATATATTATATATTTCCACAGGATACAGAAAAAGTTTCATGAAAAATCAATGCTAGCTTTCTACCCAATTATAAATAGATATGATTTAAATGTTCCTTTGAAATGATGTTATTTACTTAAAAGACAGATTAGGAAAGAAGGAAAACACATGAGGCTAAGAATGATTCAGAAGTAAAAGGTTGGGCCGAGGATTTAGCTCAGTGGTGTAAGTGCCTGCTTGGCAAACGCCAAGTCATGAGTTCAATCCCTGGTACCAAAAAAAAAAAAAAAGAAGTAAAAGGTCAAGAGAATTAGGATATACTAATAAACTTTGTGATCATGAAAAGAGAGCTTACAGCTCTAATTTCTATGATTTCCTTTCAAATTTTATGATTTGTTTTAATCTAGACTTTAATAATAGAAAGTATATATTCTAAGGGAGGAGAATGTCAGAAGCCTCATATTTATAAGGTCAATTAAAGAAAGAAAACAGATTTCCTTTAGATCATTTAACAAACAAAAGAAGGTCCCTTTAGACTACCATACTTCAGCATACCTACTTATCGCCTCATGTCTGTAGCAGGCATGCACATGTGTCCCTTCTTACTTCTGACAGCTCTTATATATTCCGTAGTTATTCTACTTTACCTTCTTGAACTATGAATGATTTTGGCCTAAAGAAACAAATTATAATTAGGCATGGTGGTGCACACCTATAATCCTAGCACCCCAGGAGGATTGCAATTTCAATCCCAGACTAGGCAATTTAGTAACTTAGCAAGATCCTGTCTCAAAATAAAAAATAGAAAGGTGCTGGAGAAATAACTCAATATAAAGGCCTTAAATTCAGTCCTCAACACTGAAAAAAAAAAAACACAACAACTGTATTTCAACCAGATGCAGCTTTACCCAACTATAAAAAGAATTCAATTAACATTATACTCTTTGCTTACATATACATAAAATATCTCTGGAAAAAGAATAAATTGGTAATGATAGTTGTGTCCAAGAAATAAACTGGATAATTAAAGAATAGGCAGGTGGCTTTTCATTAACTATCTTTTCAAGCCTTTTTAGTTTATACATGTATAAATATTACTCTTAAATAATAATAACTATATAAATAACCATTACCTGAAAATCACTGGAAGGACTTAGTAATGTAAGTACCAAAGAAATTGTATTTCAAAGTGATTTATATTTTTCTATAACCCAAAATCTCTTCTCATACCTTATTTAAATATAATTTTTAAAAAATATTTCAATCTTTCTGAAATTATTTATGTTTCCATATTTACACACATTTCACAAGTATATTTACTCAAATGCTAAAAGTCTACAAAATAAAAAGCTATTGTAACTCAGACTATTCCATTAAGTCACAAAACCCACAAAAAGTAAATAAAAACAAATTCATTCTTGTCAGATTTTAGCAGGGCATAGTGGCATACAGTTGTGATCTCAGCATTAGAAAGGCTAAGGCAGGAGAACTGCAAATTTGAAGCCAGTCTTGGCTACTCAATGAATTCAAGTCCAACCTGGACTGTAAAGCAAGATCCTGAAAATATAAAAGAGAAACCTTCACTCGCCAAATTTACCACAAACTTAAAAGGGACCACAAATAAAAATAACAAGACATAAGTTAGAATTACTTAAAACACACATAAAATAATTAAATGTTTATCACCTAAAATATATAAATAGCTTCTTCAGATCAAAAACCAAAAAAAATTCCAATTGAAAGTGAACAAAGTGGGGATTTAGCTCAGTGGCTGCCTGGCAAGTGCAACATCATGAGTTCGATCCCCTGTACCAAAAAAAAAAAAAAAAAAAGAAAAGAAAAGTGAACAAAGTGAGCTAGGTGGTGCACACTACCAATCCTAGCACTTGGGAGGCTGAAGCAGGAGGATCATAAATTCAAATCCAGCCTGGATAATTTAGTGACTTAGTAAGGTCCTGTCTGGAAATCTAAAAAAAATACTAATAATTTAAAGAGCTGGAGATGTAGCTCAGTGGTAGAGTGTTTACCTAACACATCTGCAGGCCCTTAGGGTCAATCCCCAGCACTGGAAAAAACAAACAAAAATTCATAAAACTACATTCAATCAATAAATTAAAAAGATGGTCAACCTCACTAGTACAGACTAAACATCCTTAATCCAAATATCTGAAATGCTCCCATTTAAAGTTTGGATTTTGGAGCATTTTGTATACAGTATTGGGTTTTCAGGTTAGAGATGTTTAGCCAGTAAAATCTATGCAAATTATTGCAAAATTCTCAAATTTGAAATACGTCTGGTCAACTATATTACTAAAACAAAGCCAACATTTATGACCAACTATTTTTCAAAAATTAAAAACATGATAAATTGAGCATGGTGGCATATGCCTATTGTGCTAGCTACCTGTGAGGTTGCATCAAGAATTACAAGTCAACCTGGTCAACACAGTGAAACTCTAGTTAAAAATAAATATATACACACATACTACTAATGTTGGTAAGAATGAGGATAAATGTCCTTTCACACACTACTGCTAAGAATGTAATGCAGGGCAGACCATCTGATTGAATGAGATTTTATCCTCTGAGTTACCAATTTCAATTCATCTAGCAACTGAGGCTGGAAATATTTGCAAATGTATATAAGATACACAGACAAAGCTGTACCTACCCTACCCTACCCTCTTGGGAGGAAGAGACAGGAGGACAGTAAATTAGAGCACAGCCTAGACAAGTAAATCATTTAATGAGATCTTGCTCAAAATCAAAAATTGAAAACAGAGCTAGGAATAAGGCTCAGTGCAAAAGCCATGGGTTCAATCACCAGTAGAAGGGAAAAATACAAACAACAACAAAATCCTATAAAGATGTTTCTTGAAGATCTGCTTGTAATTGAGAAAAACAAGAAATAAACTAAACTCTCATCAATAGCAAAACTGTTAAATAACAATTGCTGAGGTGATAATTCATATATAGAATACTAACACAATGATGTAGGCTACACATCCTAAAATGGTCATAACAGAATATAGGCATCAATAACACCTTTCTTCACTAACAGCTTCCACATCCCTTACTACCCTGGTCATCATCTCTGAATGTCTTTGAGTCTCTCTCTTGAAGCACCCAATATGGAACACAATTCTCCAGGTGTGGTGTGGTGTGGTGTGGTGTGGTCAGCAACTATTCACATATAAAACTAACACTTTCCTATAATGTTGGCAATTTACAATGAACATACTTAAATTTTCTTTGTATCACATATTTATGAAATATTGTTTTTACACTTTTAGAATTTCACTTTCAGGGCTGGGGATATAGCTCAGTGGCACAGTGCCTGGTCCTGAGTTTGATTCCTGGTACAAAAAAAAAAAAAAGAATTTTACTTTCAAGACCTTTTAAGATGGAGAAAAAGCAGGGCTGAAGATCTAGCTCAGCTGCACAAGCACCTGCCTGGCAAGCGCAAGGTCCTGAGTTCGATCCCCGGTACCAAAAAAAAAGACTGAAAAGTAAACCAACATAATTCTACTTCCTAAGTTTCCAAATAATGTTTAAAAAATAAGCCAGGCTGGGCATGGTGGCACACACCTGTAATTCCAACACTTGGGAGGCTGAGACAGGAGGATCAGACTGAATTGGATAGTGAAATCTTACCTCAAAAAGACAAAAAAAAAAAGTTAAGCCAAAAATGAACATTAAAGCTCTAATTTTAACTGAGCATGGTCTCGCATTCCTGTAATCCCAGCATTCAGGAGCCTGAGGCAGGAGGAACCTGAAGCAGGAGGATCACTGAAAATTTGAGACCATCCTGGATACATAGGGAGTTCAAGGCCAGTCTGAAACACATAGTGAGACTGTCTCTAAATTAAATTAAATTAAATTAAATACCCTCTAATTTTAGCTTGCTTCTATAAGAGTTCCTTTTTTTCCCCCAACAAATCAGTGAGAATCACAAAATATGGTACTTAGCCATGAAAAAAAGTGATTAGAATAAAATGGGTCATATATAAGTAGTATAAATTTTTATATCCTTTTTTCATGTAGTATGAACTCTCTTTAAAAATCAAATGTTGATTGATAAAATAAGATAAAGCTCCCAGTAGAATGGCAAGTATATGACTGATGCTCAATAAATGTAATTTTTCCCCTCAGAGTTTATATCCTTGATTAAGGATGATACATCAAAAGAACCAGTAGGCAGTACCTGTAATTCTAACTATTTACAATGCTGAGGCAGGAGGCTCTTGAGTTTGAGGCCAGCCTGGGACAAGTTAGCAAGACCATTCCTCATTCCTACTCCCCACCTCAAAAAAAAAAAAAAAAAAAAGCCTTTCTAATGAAGTGTTCTAGTAGAGCTGCTGTGCTATTCTTTGGATCCAGGTATGGTGACACATCCTTGTAATTTCAGCTACACAGGAAGCTGAGGCAGGAAGATCACAAGTTCAGAAGGGGAAAAAGAATAAAATTTTTAAAATAAAATTTAAAAATAAAAAACTACAAATGGAGACTCCTACCTAGATTTGCTTGAGTCAATAACCATTTAAAATTTTTGTCACAATAGCACCTAAAAAAATGAAATATCTAGGAATCAACCTAACCAAGAATGTAAAAGACCTATATGCCGAAAATTATACTACCCTAAAAAAGGAGATTGAAGAGGATATTAGAAAATGGAAGGATATTCCTTGCTCTTGGTTAGGAAGAGCCAACATTGTGAAAATGGCCATATTCCCAAAACTGTTATACAGATTTAATGCAATCCCAATCAAAATACTACTAACATACCTTACAGATCTAGAGAAAACACTTCTAAAATTCATTTGGAAACAGAAGAAACCTAGAATAGCAAAGGCAATTCTGGGCAACAAAGGCAAAGCAGGACTTATCTCAATTCCTGACTTGAAATTATACTACATAGCCACAGTGATAAAAACAGCATGGTACTGACAAAGAAATAGACCTGAAGACCAATGTAACAGATTAGAAGATGCACACAACTACAAAGACACTCAGCCATCTTATTTTTGACAAAGGGGCTAAACATGTTCACTGGAAAAAGGATAGCCTCTTTAATAAATGGTGTTGGAAAAATTGGCTTTCCACATGCCAAAGACTGAAACTAGACCCATGCCTGTCACCATACACTAAAGTCAAAATGGATCAAAGATCTAAATATTAAAACAGAAATACTAAGTCTATTGGAAGACAAGGTAGGTAAGAAACTTGGAGACACGGGTAGGCAAAAAATTTATGAACAAAATGCAAACTGCACAGGAAATACTTCAAAGAATCAACAACTGGGATCTCATATTATTAAAAAGTTCTTGCACTTCAAAAGAAATTACCAACAAAGTGAAAAGAAAACCCACAGAATGGAAAAGAATTATAGCTGACAACCCCTCAGACAAAGGACTTATATCCAGAACATATAAAGAATTGAAAAACATCAAGTCCCCCAAATTCAAAGACCCTTTCCAAAAATGGGCATCTGAGATGAGCACACATTTCTCAGATGAAGATATACAAATGGCAAATAAATACATGAGGAAATGTTCATCATAACTGATTATTTGAGAAATGCAAATTAAAACAGCATTGAGATTTCATCTCACTCTAGAAAGAATGGCTACCATCAGAAATCAACTGATAATAAATGTTGGCGAGGCTGTGGGGAAAAAGGAATGCTTCTCCACTGTTGATGGGAGTGTAGACTGGTGCAGCCACCGTGGAAATCAACATGGAGATTCCTCAAAAAACTAGGATTGGAAGTTCCATTCAATCTAGCTACTCCCCTCCTGGGTATTTTCCCAGAAAAACTGAAAAAGTCTTGTCACAGTGATATATGTGCACCCATGTTCATAGCAGCACAATTTGTAATAGCTGAATCTTGGAAATAACCAAAATGCCCATCAACTGCAGAGTGGATATAAAAGATGTGGTATTTTTCTACAATGGAATATTACTCAGCTATAAAAAAGGATGATCTTGAGGCCTTTATAGGTAAATAGAGGCAACTTGACACTATCCTCATAAGTGAAATAAATAAGACCCCCATTTGTAAATATCACATTGTCTCTCAAGTGTAAAAAAATAATAAAAAACTGAAAGAGTAATAAGATCCAAAATGTATAATAGAAATTGTGTAAGTGAAATGGAGGGAAAGTGCTCTAAAGGATATAACTGTATGCATGTTTAAGTGTGTAAGATAGATGACCATATTACTCAGTAAAAAAATAAAATAAAATTTTTGTGTATTGTTTTCTAACATGAAGCTACACACCTGTGATACAATGATCAGTAGACTACGGAGAACAAAATAAGGCATGAAAGGTTTTAAACATATGTGATATTTTGTAATATTTTCAGATTAATAGAACTAAACTCAAATAGAAAAAAATCAGTTAAAATATATGATTGCGTTATTTAATACAGTGGCCTCAAAACTGAAGTGTCCACAAATACGGGCCACCACTGGATTTGGAGTTAAGATCTAGACTCAAGAATTATATAGGAAGGGATGGGGATATGGCTCAGTGGTAGAATTCTTCCCTTGCACATCTAAGGCCGTAGGTTCAATCTCCAGCACCACAAAAATAAATAAATATATATATGAAAATAATATACTTAAAACACAAAGACTACCAAAAGAAAGCCATGGTGCACACCTGTAATCCAAATACTCTGGGAGGCTGAGGCAGGAGGATGGCAAGTTCAAACCCAGACCAGGTAACTTTAGTGAAACCCTAGCTCGAAATTTTAAAATGAAAAAAGAGGGGTTGAGGATATAGCTCAGTGGGTGAGTGCTTGCCTAGCATGCACAAAGCCCTATAGATACTGATGACAATTCCATAAATGTGTGCCATGTTATCTGAACACACACTTACCTCCTCACACACCGAAGCACATATCTAATAATTAAAATACTCCAATTTGAAAAGCACAGGTCAGAAGAAATAGAGTAAGTTATTTCTTCATTAGTCAAGAATCAAGATCCAGGCATGATAATGCATGCCTATAATTCTAGCACATGGGAGGCTAAGGTTTGGAGGATTGCCCAAGTTGGAGGCCAGCCTGCGCTACAAAGTGACACCTTATTAAAAAAAAAAAAAGCCCACAATGAGAATTATTTAATACCAAATATAATTCAAGTCAGCTATAAGCCATAGCCTTATTTCAAAGAAAGCCAATCTGACCCGCATATAGGAAGGAAACACCCTTTTCTCCATATCATCACAGTAATAAAGAATATCTGCCAAACAGTGGGAATGCACCTGAACAGTTCCCATGAGCACTTTAAGGCCACTATAAGAAATAAAGTCCTGAACCTAGAACTGTTAAATAGATCATGCAGAAAAATTTAATCATCCTTGCCAACATTGCCCTCTATTCAAAAATCATCAACAGATACCTTAAATTTTTTCCAAAGTGCTTTCATATGCATTATTTTATTCAACTCCATAGTCCACCCAGACTAAAACAAAAGCAGTCATTACCCCCATTCTGTAGACTCAGAAATCAGAGGCAATAGTAAAGTACCTCTTTGAAGATTGCAATCAATAGCAAAGAAAAGATTAAATCTCATCTGATTTCTAGTTTACTGATCTACTAAGAGAAATTGCACATCTTTTCATACTTATTTTGAAGTGTTTTTCAAACTGCAGCACATACTAAGTATATCATATGGTGTTCATTCAGTAAGTTAGTAATAAATTCAATTTAACAAACAGGAAAAGAAGACTGTACACAATTATGTAACTAGGAACATAGGACAATACTCTTGTTCTCTTGCAACCCATTGCTAATACTGGATTTTATAAGAAAAAAGCTAAGAAGTAGAAGGGTGAGAGATAAACAGATTTAAAGCCCCTCACCAAATAAATAAATATCCAAACTCAAGGGTTTTACTTTGTTGGTTTTTACCTAAAAATATACTATTATGGCATACTTGTCCTTTCCAGCTGTATATTAATTTTTCGTTCCTAATGGAACAATTTATCCCACTCCCTTACATCTTAAAGACCTCCAGAATAAGCCACATAAAGGAAAATAGGCTCTTAGGCGTTTCTTCTTTCTAGTAAAGTGCCAACGCAACGCATGCCAACGCTAAAGACAAAAAGGATAAAAAAGAAGCTACTTGGATTTACTGTGAAAAAATTATAGCATCTTTAAAACCTACGTATTTTCACTGCATTAACTTTTTCAAGCATTACAAACTCTACACACAAAAAAAAGGAAAATGTGTGGATCACAACCTATGAATCTGGGTGGAACAAAGACTCCTCTCTTCATTATGCAGAGAGAACCAAGTTGCCAAAAAACGCTCCCCTCAGATACCATGCGTGGTCTGGGTATAGAAAAGAAAAACAAATTCATCTGGTCAAACCTTACCCCTGCCTACCCGGTTTCCTCCCCCCTCTCGAAAAATGCTTCGCCCCAGAGCTGGAGCCCCAATCTTTTTCTCCCCAATACAGGGAAGTGGTTTAACCCTATGTGTTCTACACCCTCCTATGTCTTTTAGGCAGGCTTTTCTCGGCACCAACCATGTTCCAAATCCAATCACTGTCCCCTTCTCTCACCTCTCCAAACTCCCCAAAAACCTGCCCCCACTGACCACTGACGTCAGAAAGGCCAAACCCGGCCCCGCAGGGCTGCCCTAAGCCACCGCCCCGTCCCTCGCCCGGCACCGTCGCGCCCTTCCCTCCTCCGGGCCAAGGCGGGCCCAGCAAGGGACGCGAGCTCACTCCCTTCCCGGTTTGCGCACAGTCTCTGCAGAGGGGCGAAGAAAGAAGCAGCGCAGTCACCCTCCTCAGGTCCCTAAGCAGCGGCGAGGTGGGCACGAACCCTGCGCTCGCTTGCAGCATAGGGCCAGGGCGAGAGGCGTCCCTCTGTCCCCCCAGAATGCGGCTTGGCAGTGAAGGAAAGGTGTGGCCCAGGAGCGACGGCCCCGAGTGGGGGCCTGGCGGTTTCCAGGTCCTCACTCATCCGGCGGCGCCGAGGCCTCACCCACAGCCCGTCTCCTCCCAGTCACCGCCCGCTACTACTCAAGACCCTTCTCCCCGGCCGCGAACGCCGCCCTCTGGGCCCTCGGGTCCGGTCTAGTCAGGTGGTGACAGGTGGCGACGGGTGACCATGGCAACCTGAGGTGTGCAGCGGTCCGCCCCCTGTCTCCCAGGGTCACTCACCTGAGGGCTCCCAGACGAGCCCAGAGAAGCGTGGAAGGAAAGGAAACGCGACTGCGAGACCGGTGGCCGCGGCCGCGAAGCTGCGGGCTCCGAATTGGGGCGGGGGCGGGAGGGCGGCGGTCTGGGCTTGGCTTGGGTCCTTTCTCCGGCTGCCTGTGCGTCAGTCCATCAGCCCGTCAGCCCGTCCTTCTCGCGTCCGCCTCTCCCGGGCCAGCAACCGCTCAGTTCTGCCTCTGGCCGACTGCGGTTGTCAAGCGCAGCTGGAAGTGAGCTCCAGCCACCAGCTGCAGCCAATCGCCGCGCTTCCGAGGTGCCTTAGGACCCCGTCGCGAGGGGCGGCCAGGCAGGTGCCTGCGACGAAGGGAGAGTCGGCTGGGTGGGCCCAGGGCCCAGGCGGACTGGGAGGAGGAACCGGCTCTCGGCGAGCAGTTGCGTGAGAAGTGGTTGGCCGGGGCGTACCCAGCTCAGGCCGGTAACCCTGTGTCCCAAAATAGCGCGAGCCGCGTTATCGCTTCCAAATAGAGAAGTCGTCAGCGCCTGAGGATTGACTCTTTAATACTCCTCCCGTATAATTTATTATTACAGGCTAATGAGATAAATCTTCCCTCGGCTTGCCTTCTCTGCCTTTCCAAACTCCACTTCCTCCCTGAAAAGTCCAATACGTTATTAGGCTGTTCCTTGCCTGATTTCTCATTTTGTGAAGCTAATCTGCCTTAAACGGTTTTCAGTTCTTTAACATAAAACATGTTCTCTGCTTTTGTGGATCCCTTTTGATCGTAAGCATTTTTATTACCACTCCATAGATGCAGTAGTCCACAAATACACATGATGCTCAACCGAGCTGAATTAAACAGGGAGTAAGTATAATGATACTATATAGAGCTACAGAACAACACAGGGGAACCTGTAAAAACCTCATCCTCACAAAAGCCAAAGTGAGCTAAGCCTCACTAAAGTGAGAAAACAGGGGGAAAAAGATTTAAAGAGAATGATCGCCAAAAACATTTTTGGAAAGGATGAGTTTTGTCTAAGATAAAAGATACCGTAGCTTGAGGAAAAGTTTCTAAGAAAAAAAAATTTTTTTTTAATTTCTGGGAAAACCAAAAGCTGAACAGCAAGGCCAGGGATTTAGTTTAGTGGCCTAAGCACCTGCCTGGCAAGCGCGAAGTTGTAAATTTAATCCCAGATACCAAAAAACAAAACAAAAGCTAAAAGATGAACAGCAAAACAATTGCCTAGCCTGATTAAATCCTTGGAAAAAAATCTTTATTATGAACTCTCTCAATAAGTGACACAATTTGACATTATCTAGTGTCTTGACATAAAACACAAACAAAATGCCTTACAGAACGTTTAACTTGACAGAGTGGTTCGGACAAGAGCTACCCTAGAAAGTCTTGCAATGATTTAGCCAGTATCATTCGTCTAAGAAGCTCCTTCTAAATTTTGACTCCTAATTAATAGTGTAACTGGCACTGCAAATGGAACTTTATTTTTTATATTTTTTATTTGTATTTATTATTTATTTTGAGACATCGTTTCACTATACAGATTAGGATGGCTTAAACTCACTTCGTAGTCCAGGCTGATCTCAAACTTGCTGATATTCTCCTGCCTCAGTCTCCCTAGTGCTGGAATTACAGGCATATGCCACCACATCTGGCCAAACGGAACTTTAAAAATTAAGATTTTATTTTTCCTTTTAGAGATAAACAACTCCAAACTTCCTCCTGATGAGCACATAAACACCCTGTGCTTGCCCAGCCCAGATGAAGTGATAGAATATGTACATACTGACACCAAGAGGCCTGGAGTCCACTTTCCTTTCCACAAGAAAAAAGACAAAGAGCTGAAGATGGCTGGAAGTGACAAAGCAAGGGTAAAGATTCCCACTATCTCTGTGTCCCTTACCCTCTGTTCCTTACTATAGAAGACTCTTGCTCACGTGTACACAGGGAGAAGGTGATTTGAAGCAAGTGAATCTCTCCATCTCCTCTGGGCTAACTTGAATATTCAAATTTGACATCTAGAAAAAAAATGAGATCTAGAAAGATATACTAATCAGAGATAAAACATTTGAGCACTACTAGGAACAGAGACCTAGATCAATAGAACTTAGCTTGGCCTGCTGGTGGGTGCCTGCGCTATAGGAGACTGTTATGATGACAATTCCAAGTTTGAGTCCAGCCTAGGCAACTTGAGGAGACACTACCTCAAAAATCAAAAAGAGCTGAGAATGTAACTCAGTGTGAAGGCCCTGGATTCAAAACACATTACAAAAAGAAGCAAACAAACAAACAAAAAACAAAGCCTTCCCCAACCCCCACACACACAGAAGGTTATGATCTGGCACTAGATTTTGTTATTTCCGTAAGCACAAAATGATGTGCTTTGTCTGTATTCTCATTTAAGCCTCATAATCTCCCTTGATGAACCAACTAATTATCCATATTTTAGAGATTGCTGGGAAAAAAAACTTGCCCAAGATCACACAACAAATATGAAGCAAAAGGATTCTAGTCATTCTGAGATTTTGTTGGTTGGTTGGTGGGTTGGTTGGGTTGGTTGGGTTTTTGTTTGTTTTATTTTGATACAGGGTCAGACTATGACTAGTCTAGGATGGCCTTGAATTCAGTAAGTAGCCCAGGCTGGCCTCAAACATGGAGCAATTGTCTTGGCCTCCCAAATGCTCAGATTACAGACATGTGCTACCAAGCCTAGCCATTCTAACTCTTAAGACTTTTTTTTAAAACCCACTCTACTGTACTGTATCAATTGAACAGTTTAACTTGAAGGAAGTGAATCTTACTCTGAGATTGGGAAAATTATAAGTCTTGTTTATATCCCCCATACTCTATGACATATTGTTATTTGTATCCAAATTTTCAATAAATAATAATTGGCAATACTAAAAACAAATAAATAATCTTTACATTTCTGGAAAAAAAGAAAGTGGAAGGAGAGGAGAAAATAGGCACTGAAAAGTAAGATATGTTATACTATATCACTTGTACACTGATAAATGAATTAACTGTATTTGTTTCCTACTGTAACATCAGGTTTTACTCTACAAGCTTAATAGCTGTTAGCCAAGATATCACCTTTCGTTCTATACTCAGCCACAGTGGTTAAGATTAGATCTTCTTGTCTTTCACTCTAGTTGCTGTAATAGCAGTGAATTGTTGAGAATGACAAGGCTTAGATGAAGGACTGTCCTTAGATATCACAAAGAACAGCCTCAAACATTAAACACTTGCTGAATTCTCACTCTGGGTCAGGAAATAGGTTGGGCATCATTTGGAAATACAATACAGGTTCTAACATGGCAGAATGATTCAGTGTCTTGTGACTTAATTGCCTATAGGCTAAGGTGGATCCCTTTGAATATGATTCTCAGATTTCATAGATTAAACTCTAAGCATCTAATAAACATGCTTTAAAAAGATAATATTTTTAATGAATGCTTCAATTAAAGTAGGGAGGAGCTATTATAGATTAAAAGAAATGTAGACATATGAAATAAATATAATAGTGATACTTTGCTTAGATCCTAATTCAAACTTGCATAGGCACAGAAATGGCCCCACAAAGATGTCCATGTCCTAATTCCCAGAGCCTGTGAATATGCTACTTGATGTGGATTATAGGGAGCCTTTGAAGCTAGAAATTGATCACCCGTGTGGGGGCCAGGTGGAAAACAAACATTACCAGGGGAAACCCACCTGAAGAAGCTGCTTCAGCACAGAAAAACACCAAGCCCCTAAGACAATCCAAGCAATGGCTTGTTAGGCAAAGGGTATCATGTGATATTGTGTTGCTAAATGTATACATAAACACCCCTGCAGTGAGGAGGCAGTCCTTTTTCTCCCATCAGGAGATCGGGCTCCACCTGACCTTAGCTTTTGTCTCTCCTTTATTTTCTTATCCTCTCACAATCTTTTACCCTAAGAACTTCAAGAACTGCTCAGGTCGAGGCAGTGGATTAAATTAAGACCTTGGAATAGGGAGAGTAGCTTGGTCACCAGGTGAGTCCTATGAAATCATAGAGAATGTCCTGGGTGGCTTCAGAGGCACTGAGGGAGACAAAACCACAGAAGAGTCAGAGAAGCTGGATATGGTGGTGCATGCATATAATCTCAATCACTTGGGAGACAGAAGGATTGAAAGTAGGAAGCCAACCTGAACACTTTAGTGAAACCATGTTTCAAAATAAATAAAAATAAGGATGTAGCCCAACGGCACAGTGATCCTCAGTTCAATCCCCAGTACCAAGAAGGGAAAAGGTCAGAAATGTAACACTGGTTTGGGATATAGCTCGGGTGTAGCACCTGCTTGGCAAGTGCAATGCCCTGAGTTCATACTCCTAGTACCCCACAGCAAAAGAAAGAAATGTAAATGCAATATTTTGTTAGCTTTGATAACTGAAGAAGGGGACGGTAAGCCAAGAAATGAATTCTGAAGTCTGTAGAAACTAGAAAAGGCAAGTCAACAGGTTCTGTCCTAAAACATCCACAAGGAAACACAATCCTCTCAGCACCTTGATTTTAGCTCAGTGAGATCATATATCAAGTGCAGCTGAGAAATAAACTTTTAATATTATATAATTATATTTAAATACCCATTAAGTGGCTATTACATTATAGTACAGCTCTAGATTTTGGAAAACAGATATACTGCCTTAGTATCAGAATTTAGTAAGCTCATGAATCAAATCAGTGCACAGCTATCATTTTTAACTTTTCAGTTTCCCTTTCCCCTTTTTATTCTAGCAATATCCAGCTTCCACACCCACTCCAAGCCTTTCTTCACCGCAGAGATGAGGCTTGAGATTAAAGATATAATTTATCTTATTCCTGGCCAGAGTGTCTGGTCCAAGAAAAATGACCAGAGCCAGGAAGATCATAAGTTTTGCTTGGCATTTCCTGAATTAGAAGTATAACTCCTTTGATCTTTACAACTCCAAGAGTTGTAAAGATGGAACCCTAGAGTTATGGATCATCATATTCCTAGGTCATCCTAAGAAAGTAAAACTAACATTAGGATAAATGATGGACAGACACAAACTTGAAGGAAGCTCTGGCCCTTCTCTCCCATTTTGCTAGGTAAACCGATAAATTCCTTTCCTTCAATGTTTATGCTAGTTTTGAGCTAAGTTCTATCACTTGCAATCTTGAAGTCTTTGAAGTCCTGTGGAAAATTTCTTGCAAGTCATTAATAAAATAAGACACATCACCATGTACTAAAGTCAAAATGGATCAAAGATCTAAATATTAAAACAGAAACACTAAATCTGTTGGAAGACAAAGTAAGTAGGAGTCTTGAAGACATAAGAATAGCAGAGAATCCATGAACAAAAATCAAACTGCACAGGAAATACTTCCCATAATCAATAACTAGGATCTTGTCTTATTAAAAAGTTTTTGTGTACCAAAAGAAATCTCCAGCAGAGTAAAAAGGAAACCCATGAATTTTGAAAAACTCTTAGTCAACTGTCCCTCAAAGGACTTCTATCTAGAACATATAAAGAATTTTTAAAAATCAGATCCCCCAAATTCAAAGACCCAATCCAAAAATGGGCATCTGAGATGAATACACAATTCTCAGATGAAGAAATACAAATGGCAAACACATGAAAAAATGTTCAGCATCACTGGTCATTAGAGAAATGCAAATTAAAACCACACTGAGATTCTATCTCACTCCAGAAAGAATGGCCAGGATAAAGAAAACTACCAACAATAAATGCTAGAGAGGCTGCAGGGAAAAAGGAACTCTTCTGCACTATTGATAGGAGTGTAGACTGGTACAACCACTGTGGAGGTCAGTCTGGAGGTTCCTCAAAAAATCTGGGATTAGAAGTCCCATTTGACCCAGCTATTCTACTTCTGGGCATATTCCCAAAAGAATTATAAACCCATGTATAGCAGCACAATTTGTAATAGCCAGATCTTGGAAACAACCTAAATGCCCATCAACTGAGAAATGGATAAAAAAGATGTGGTAATTTTATACAATGCTGTACTACTCAGCTATAAACAACGTTCACATTGAGATATTGATAAGTAAATGGATGCAAGTTGAGACCATACTAAGTGAAATAAATCAAACTCACATGTGTAAATACCGTATTGTCTCCCTAGTGTAAGAAATGGTTAAGAGTACATAAGATACAAAATCCTCAGTAAATATGGTGAAAGGATAAGAATCTGCTCAAAGGGGGAAAAAGAGGAAAAAAAAAGGAAGGGAAAAGAAAAAATACCTAAATTTGTATAAACTCTTAGGATAGCTAAGATGATTATACTACAAATTATATTAGTTCTTGAAATAAAAGTTAACATTCATAAGATTGGAACAATTTTGCATGTTTGTGTCTGGTGATCTGAGGAACTCTTTTGAAGATCACTATGTAAAATAACAACTGTAGTTATGTTCCTACCATCTTTTTTTAAAGGCCTGTATCATTGTTTTGGGCTCTTTGCTATTGTTATTTATTTGTCTTTTTTGTTTCTTGTTTTTCTAGTAATTTGCCTTGTTTTGTTTTTCCTTCTAATACAGAAAGGATAGGTGTACATGTAGAGGCCTATACATGCCTAGAACTTCTAAACAGTTTACGAGAATCGATTGTATTATGCATGATGAAATGAATGGCTACTTTGAAGAAAAAGAGTGATTATGGTATCCATTGCTTATTCCCTACCATCACGCCATGAAATCCAGTAATGCTTTTATTCTTTCTTCGGAGTGGTTTGTCTGTTTTGTATTATTTAATTTCAACATACATGAAGGTATGGACAGATATCTTGAAGAGAACAAGACATTACAGTTGCCATTGCTGATTTTCCTATTGTCTGGTTTTGAAGGCCAGTAATGCCTTCATTATTGTTTTGATCAGTTTTATACTATTTTGTTTTGTATGAATTCATTGTGTGTGAAGACATTGACAACTATTTAGAAGAAAACAAGACATTATGGTAGCCACTGTTGATCTCCTGTTGTCTTGCTTCAAAATCTGTCACTTAAATTGTTTTCTTCTGATCTGCTTTATTGTTTTGTTATATTTTGTTTTACCCTTTAAAATAAAGTTAATAAAAATGAAGACAAAATAGTAAGATATCCACAATGACTGAGAGACAAGTCAAGTCACTGCTCACTAATGTCCCCTAAGTATATTGATTAATGGACCCAGTGTAACTCCCCTAAATGCAGATGTCTTACTTTTCTCATTGCTGAAACAAAATATCCAACACCCACAAATTAAACTTTATTTCAGCTCACAGTTTGTAGAGGTTTCAGTCCATAGTCAGCTGGCTCCAAGGCAGAGTGGTATGGCAGAAGAGAAACAGGCCCTGGCAGGAGAGGCAGGAAGCAGCAAGCAGCAAGCTTCCTTTTCCCTTTCATTCCATTCAGGCTCTAAGCCTATTGGTTAGTGCCACCCACTCCAGGGTGGAGCTTGTCTTTAGGAAATCCATTCAGTTGTATTCAGATCTATGCTAAATTGTGGACTGATCCAGTACCACCCCCCTTTAATCCCAGTATCACATTCCCATGATCCAGTCACCTCACAAAAACCACACCTAAGAGCTTTTAAGGGGACATCTAAATATAAACCATGACAGGTTACTAGCAGCTTTTTCAGGCCAGGGCAGGCCCTGACTAGCAAAATCAAAGTATTATATAGACTGTTCATTATTCCAATTTCATTTTTTTGTTGTTGTTTTGAAATAGGGTTTCACTATATATTATCATAGTCCAGGCCAGTCTTGAGTTAACTATGTAGGTCAGAGTAGCTTTGAATTTATGATCCTCATATCTCAGCCTTACATTCTTGATTTTATCTTAGAAGACAGTTTTTGTTTTGTTTTGTTTGGTCTTAAACTCACAGTGATCCTCCTGTCAGCCTTCCAGGCACTAGGGTTATAAGCATGCACCACCATGTCGGGCAAGAAGACAGGCAGATTTTCAACTGGCTTTTGCTTTTTTAAATAAAAATGTCAATCCAAGCTTAGCATGGTGGCACACTCCTGTAATACCAGCAGTTGAGAGGCTGAGGCAGGAGGATCATTGCAAGTTGGAGACCAGCCTGGGCTACAAAGTGAGCTCAAGGCTAGCCTGAATTGCATAGTGAGACCCTGTCTCAAACAAATAAAAAACAAAACAAAAAAGTAAATAAATAAAAAAAAATGTTAATCCAGTTATTTGATCAAATTATTGAATCATGTAATTATTTTTAAAAGTTTTTAGCAAGAATAAGTAGCTAGAATTTTAATATGATCAGTAATGGAATAATGGTCTTGGAAGGGCTGTGAATCACAGACAAATTCAAGCGTTAATCTGTTTAAATTTTCATACTTTATTCCTTGTATCAGTACATTAAGAAATTAAAATTTTCCCAAAACAGATTTATAATGTTTTTATATGTGGAAATAAAAAATTCAGTTTCAAAAAATAACATTCAATGACCTTTTTAAATGTAATTTTAACCCTTATTTTAAACTAAAGGCAATACTAATTTAATGTAATAAGCTAAGTAAATATTAAAACCTGTATATCCTGAACTACACAAAGGGATTTCTATAGCCACATATGGTTTTTAACTAAGTACACATTTCCACAATGAACAAGTACTTACAAATATGTTAATATAACACTACTCCAAATGCTTATCTTGCCATCAGCCATTTAAGCATTGCCATTCCTACTATTGAAAGCGTTTAGTTTTAGAATCTTTGATCTGGGAAAATGAACTCTTCTAAAACTTAACAAATACCTGTAGTATGATACAAGATAAAAAGCTTTTAAATAAAAAAAAAAAAGCTTTAACACAGCACTGACATGAAACTTAAGTTTCTCAAAAACAAAAAGCTTTCTTCAGGAAAGACAGTAAAACACATTATCTTTTAATACATATAAACATTATTACAAAAACTTAGTTTCCTATTCCTCTTCTTAAAAGAAACACAAAGTAGTTCACGATGTTTAACAATCTCAGACAACTATTGTCTAAAAACTTCAGAATATATGAAGCACATGCCTTAGCTGTCACACTCAAAAAGGCCATTGAGATTTTACATATTAAACAGCTATAATATATCTTATAATGGCATGAATATATCTAACATATAAATACAAGTTTACTCTTCAGATGTCAAGTCAGAAGGGACTGCATGGTTTGCAAAGCAGTTTAACATATATGTAGTCATTAAAATCTAGTAAGTAATTCAATAAAGGCAGGTCACAGAAGGGCAGGCAATTAAAGATTCAAATCAAATGCTCTAAAAACAAAGACCTGAAAATAAAGGCTGAAAACTTTGTTTCTTCCTCTCATGTACATGCCTAAATATCAGGACATTACTGTAGAAAATAAAGTTATATATGGTTTCCATAGAAGATAATGAAATTTCAGAAAGTACAAAAAGTGTCAAGACCCATAGTTTGCTTCATCAAATGCTTTTCTAGCTCGTTTCAATTCTTCATTCATGGTAAGCAAGTCTTTAACCCTAGCAAACTTCCTTGGGTCCTTTCGAATCAAGAAGACGATATCTTCAACTTGTACCCGACCTTGTCTTCCAATGGACATTGCCTTGTGCGTCTGTTACAAAGAAACATTAAATTCCATGTATTTAATTTTTACTAGTAAACGTTTGCAGTACATAATGATTATATTCATTATGGGGAGCTGCTACACATACATAAAACAATTCTTTTTGCATCCTCTTGCTCTTTTTCTACCTCCTCCCTCCATGTTTTTTAATGTATATATATATATATATATATATATATATATATATATAATTATTATTTTTTTTTTTTGTACTGAGGATCAAACTCAAGACCTCCCACTTGCCAGGCAGGCATTTATGCTGCTGAGGTAAATCCTCAGCCCCTTAAATTATATTTTTAAAAATCAGTATTTTATTGTTTTCATTTACATTTATTAATTGCTGGTAAGGCTGAAGATTTTCTCTTTTAATTATGATAGCTAGTCATTTGTAAACTCTATCCATGTACTTTGTCCATTATTTACCAAGTGATTAGAAATGTTTCTCTTTATGTTTCATAGGTGTTTTTTTAAATACAAAGGACATGAAGTTATCAACTTTACCAATATTCTCCTTTTTAAAAAAATATTGTTTTGTTTTTTCTTTTGTATTAAGACAGAGTCTTGCCATGCACTTCCAGCTGGCTTTGAACTCACTATGTAGTCCAGGATGGACTTGAACTTTGCAACTTTCATCCAAAGTGCTAGGATTATAGGCTTGTATTACTATGTCTAGTTATTTTTAATTGGTTTTCTTTGGAAGGGGCACTTGGATATAAATATATATACCTTTAAGTAAATATTGGAAGAAGGAAAAAACTTATTTTTGATAATGAGATTACGGGCAACATTATTTAGTTCAAGGATCTTACAGTTGTCTTTATAAGTAAAACTTAGGAGAGGGTGGAATATATTTACCCAATCTCTATCCTTAATAATAAATACTAATTAGAAACTTTCACAAAATAGGCACCCAATGGATAATTTATTTCAAAAGAATGCCATAAATTTTAGTCTTATTCAATTAACTAAGACCAGTTACAACAAAACAAATCCTCCAAAAAATAATAACAGTTACAAAAGAATCTTACCATTTCAGTGATGAACTCTATGACAAGGTCTTCGAGAATATCCACTGACTCAGTATAAGGATTCTGGTCATCTCCAAATCCATACATCATACATCGTACTGTGAAAGAACAATCACTTTTTTTTATGTGAACAGATTTAATAATTTCACCATACTGTTTTCACAACTAGAATGGAACCAAGTTACAGACAATACTGGTTTAAAAACATATTTACATTGTATTTTTTGTCTCCAAGTATGGACTGTGTTAAAAAAAGGTTTAACCACAGCCGTATGATCAGCCTTATCTATTTATCTGTTATCTACTTATCAGCAACCCCCAGAATCCTCTTTAAGAGGAGACTATGACAGAGACAAAGTTAGCAATGCTTAACGTTTTCTGGGAGTTTTCTATGTGGGGGTGAGACAGTGGGGCATGGAAAACAGAAGGCAGAAGAATCTCTAATATATGACTACAGCTGAAAGGACATGAAAGAAAGTACTCCAATTATCCTCTCAGGGGAACAAACAGGGTAATCAAAAAGAGAAAGCAGACATTTCAAATGCAAACCCTTTTCTGTTTTCATATGAAGGAAGCACAGAATATGCCAAAAATGAAAGTCTAATGCAGAGTGATAACAATAACTGCTAATAGCTGCAATTTACATAGCCCTTAAATGCTAAGTATTGTGTTTTGGTACTGGAAGTCAAACTCATGACCTCACACTTGCCAGGCAGGCCCTGTGCCACTGAGCCATATCCTCAGCACTAAGTATTGGTTTATTTTGTTTTGCTAAGTATTGTTTTAACCTCACAAAAAACCTTTGAAGCTGATACTATTATGATTCCCATGCTATAGGTAAGGAAAATTGAGCCAGTGAGTTAACTGATTTACCCAAGGTCATATAGCTAGTAAGAGATGGAACCTGAACTTGAATCCATCCAACTTGGTTCCGACAGCCTTTACACAACAGCAGTAGTATTTACTTCTTTGTAGTTTAGGACAGACAGGATCCATACAGATTCTTAACTTACAGACAATAAATCCAAATTAGGTCTTAAATTTCACTTGAGCATACGTATATACAAAAATTTTACATTATCTGTGTGAATCCATTTTTCTAGGGAGAAGATTTGTAACATGAAATTCTCAAGCATGTAAGTGCTGTCAAATGCTCAACATGTTTTGTATCTCAATCTGAGTGATTACAAGTACACATATATAAAATTCATTAAGCTGTTTCCTTACAACTTGAACTTCTTTCTCCCAATGCTGGGGATTGAACCCAGCACCGTCACACTAAACTACATCCCTAACCTTTTTTTTTTAAATTTTGAGTGGGCCAGGGATATATTATAGCTCAGTGGCATAGCATATGCCTAGCAAGCACAAAGTCCTGAGTTTGATTCCTAGTACCAAAATAAAATAAAATTAAATTAAATTAAAATAAAATTTTGAGATAGGGACTCACCAAAGTGCTAAAACTGCCCTTAGTGGACTCCGACTTACAATTCTCCTGCCTCAGTCTCCCAGCATGCTGGGATTACAAATCTGTGACATTACACTTGGCTTTGTACAATTTACTGTATATAAGTTTTGCACTTGGGGGGGGGG
>PVJX010026858.1:0-15340 GCA_004027295.1 Dolichotis patagonum
TGTAGATTTCAGCAATAAACCCATCAGGACCTGCATCTTTATTTGTTGATATGTTTAATATTATAGTTTCAATTTCACTGACTGATATTGGTTTGTTTACAAATTTTACATCTTCTTGATCCAGCAGTGGTAGTTCATATATATCTTAAAATTTGTCCATTTCTTCTGGGGTTGAATCCCAAAGCTTATTTTTAGTTTGCTCTACCAGTCTCTTATTTCAGATTGATTTTTGCAATCCAGATGTATGTCCCTCTATTTCTGCCAACTTGCTGTGATTTAGATGATTTTGTGCAAGTAACACCAATGTGGCTCCTACCAATGTGGATTTAGATGATTTTGTGCAAGTAACACCAATGTGGCTCCTGCTATGTTTAATCATTCCCTATTTTATTTTTTGATAATACTCCTTAACTAACATTTTCTATAGTTTGTGAGTTGGCAAATAAACATGGAAATAAATTGTTAAGGTAGAAGAAAGAATATTTTCATAAGAAAAATTTCACAAACATTTTTAGAAATGACACAATTTTCAGATATGGTGTTATTGATTTTGAGACATCTTGTTTTGATCTGCATCAAATGTATTGCTTTCTCTTAATTTTAGAAAAATTTTATTTGGATTTCTTAAGGATTGTTGTCATATTTTTTGTTTTAATTTACTCTTGTTTATTTTGTAAAACTATTTCAAAATGCAGAACTCCAGCAGTTCAATAATTAAACATTCATGAAAGTGGTTAAGTATACATAATATATAAAAGAAAATATGCATTTCTAAGAGTAGTTTTTTTATTCAATTCACAAAATTGTATAAGTCATACATTCAAGTACAGATGCTTGTGAATTTCCATTCTGAACTATTGTATAAAGAACAAATTGTTGACAATTATTTTTCATGAACCAGAAGCATAATCAAATTGATATTGCTGGATGCACAGCTCTCTGTTTGTATGTCCACAAAAAATTTAAATAAAAGTCATGCATCTTCCTATTCTGTGAAGAATGCATATGCAAATTAAGTATAAGGTGCTTCATAAGTCTTGCTATTGTTTAAAGCATTAATAAAGCTAATAAGCAAGCTGAAAAATTGAAACATATGTCAACTACAAAATCAAATTAGAAAATGTCCAGTACAAGACGTTTCTAGGAAGAAAACCTTGCAAGACTGGGAAACTCAAGCCAGAGGTCCACAAGGGGCCAGGCTAGACCTGGGCCCCTCCTGTTACTCCTGCCATCTCCATAGATCACCTCATGGGACCAGGGAACTCGAGCCACAGGCACACATGGGGCTGGGCTAGACCCGGGACCCTCCTGCAACTCCTATCATCTCTGCAGATGACCTCATAGGACCCAAGCACTCCACCAGAGGTGCACACAGGAACGGGCCAGAACCAGGCCCCTTCTGTATCCCACAGCCCTGGCCACCTACCTCAGGAACTAGGAATGCCAACCTGTGATGTGCACCCCCACAGGCCCAACACTGCCACTGGGGACACCCCTACCTCCTGGAGCTAGCACTGCTGTTGATCTTCAGCTCTCACACCTTCCCCCAGAACATTGTACTGCAGTGGATTAACCATGCAGTATAGAGGGGCAACTCAGTAAGAACTCATCAGGCTTCCATCAGTGAGATGAGTTTGCCCCTAAAAGAGTTTGTCACCTTTATTGGGTAAACAGGAGCAACAGAGAAGTCCCCTACAGAAGTAGGCCATAGGCAAGATTGGCAAGTGGGTGGGTGAGTTCTTTCTCTACACAGAGAATATTAGGTAGCTTGAGGAGAGTGCCAACAAGGCCTCCCCCAACCTGCAGAAAATTAAGGGGGTCTGTGAGACACCCAGAGACACAATGCAGTCCCAGATGAGACAAACACTATAAACAGGGACATCTGGTAACTCTGAAATACCTGAACACATAACAATAGCAGGAACTAGGAGGCGATTTCCATCAGTAATGCTATACTTGTAGGCCTAGGAAGAACATAGGACTCAACCAAAAGGTTCTACAGGGTGAATTTTTGTGAATGGTCCATATCTTCATTGTGGGACACAGCAAATGGACAAATATCAACCTTACAGTACGATCCCAATATACACAAACCAAGAAATGAAACTAGTGGGATTGAAGGACCCAATATTAACTTGAAAGGGGAAAATGACAAAACAAAAAAAGCAAAATGCATCTCAAACGTATAGTCCCCTGGGAACAAGTACAGAGGCATTGAAATAGAGGACTTCAAAATGAACAAAATGCAAATCTCTGAAAAGATAGCAAGTGAAACAAGCAAACAAAAGAAAAATCCATGGGACTATAGAGGAAATCAAATTAGAATAAATCTCTTATGTAAAAACAGAAATAATAACCTTATTAAAGGAGTTTCTCAGCACAGATAGAGGAAAAATAGATAAAAAAGTGAAAGAGTATGGGAAACTGCTTGAAACTTTGAACAATAGAGAAAACAATCAGAATTCATGAAACAAACTCAAAGAGAAATCCAAGAAACAAAAAATTCTATTGAAAGCTTGCAAAACTGTTTAAATGAAGCTGAGGATAGAATTTCAGACCTTGAGGACAAGATTGAATCTAACAATCATGAAAGGATAAAACTTTTAAAAATAAAAAAGCAGCAGGAAATGACAATCCAGCAGCTTCAAGATGATGTCAAGAGAAATAATATAAAACTAATAGGCATTAGTGAAGATGTGGGAGTCAATGCAAGTGACATAACTAAAATATTCACAGAAGTAATAGAAGAAAATTTCCAAAAATGGGGGAAAATTCTGATATGGAGTTAAATGAGGCATACACAAAGCTAAACAGTCATAATCAACATAAATATACACCCAGACTTATAATAATTAAGATCACAGACATACAGCATGAAAACAGATTACTGAAAGCTATTAGAGAAAAGACATCTATCAACGAAATTTCACTAGATTCATGGCAGACTTTTCAGTAACAACCTTCAGGTCAAGACGAGCATGGAGTGACATATTTCCAGTCTTTTTATTTTTTAATTTTTTAAAAATTTTATTTAAAGAGAAAAAAAACAGACAAAACAGAAAAATGGTAGCAACAGTACAGAATTCCAAAGGGGAAAAAATAAAAGAACCAGAAACAAACAAACAAACAGACAAAAAACCCCAAAGAACAACAACAACAACAACAACAACACACTAAGAAATCGCCACTAGATATGTTACATACTCTCATCATTGGAAATAGTTGTTCAAGTGACAAAATTAAAGCATACAAAGTAGACATTCAAACAATGAGACTGTTAACAGTTCTGCTCAACAGTCTAACAAAAACAGTAGTATGGTCATCTATATGACAAACTTAAACTTACATGAAATTATATCCTTTAGAGCACCTTCCTTTCCTTTCTTTTTTATAGTAGAAATTACACATTTTTCATTTTATTACTCCAACAGTTCTATTACTTTTTACACTAGAGAAACAATATGATATTTATAAATATGATTATTATTTATTTCCCTAATGAGGATGGTCTCAAGTTGTATCCATTTCCTTATGAAGGCCTCAAGATCGTTGTTTGTTATAGCTGAGTAGTATTCCATTGTGTAAAAACATCATATCTTTTTCATCCACTCTGCAGTTGAGGGCATCTTGGTTGTTTCCAAGATTTAGCTATTACAAATTTGGCTGCTATAAACATAGGTGTACATTTATCACTGTGATATGAAATTTTCAGTTCTTCTGGGAGAATGTCCAGGAGGGAATAGCTGGATTGAATGGAGCTTCCACTCCTAGTCTTTTGAGAATTCTTCATATTGATTTCCATAGTAGTTGCACCAGTCTACCCACCCACCAACAATGAAGCAGTGTTCCTTTTTCCCCACAGCCTGGCCAACATTTGTTATTAGTTGATTTCTTGATGGCTATTCTTTCTGGAGTGAGATGAAATTTCAATGTTGTTTTAATTTGCAGTTCTCAAAACACTAGTGATGGTGAATATTTCTTCATGTATTTGTTTTCCATTTGTATATCTTCAACAGAGAACTGTGTTTTCATCTGAGATGCCCATTTTTGGAGAGGGTTTTTGAATTTGGGACGGTTGATGTTTTTGAATTCTTTATAAGTTCTTTATATAAGTCCTTTGTGTAGTTGCTGGTTAAAATTCTTTCCCAATCTGTGGGTTTTCTTTTCACTCTGATGATGATTCCTTTTGAAGTGCAGAAACTTTTCAAAAATATTAGATCCCATATATTGATTCTCTGAAGTGTTTCCTATGCAGTTTGCATTTTGTTTATGAAATCTCTGCCTACCAGGTCTCCAAGATTTCTACCTACCTTATGTTCTAAGATATTTAGTGGTTCTGTTTTAGTGTTTAGGTCTTTGATCCATTTATACTTTAATTTTGTGCATGGTGATAGGCATGGATCTCGTTTCAGTCTTCTGCATGTGGAGAGCCAATTTTTCCAGCACCATTTATTAAAGAGGCTATCCTTCCTCCGGTGAATATGTTTGGAACCTTTGTCTAATATCAGGTGGCTGGATGTCTTTGTACCTCTACTTGCATCTTCTGATCTATTCCATTGATCCTCAGGTCTATTTCTTTGCCAGTACCATGCTGATTTTATCACTATGTCTTTATAGTACAGTTTCAAGTCAGGAATTGAGATGCCTCCTAGCTTGCCTTTACTGCCCAGAATTGCCTTTGGTATTCTGGGTTTCTTCTGGTTCCAAGTGAATTTTAGGAGTGTTTTCTCTAGATCTGTGAGGTATGTCAATGATATTTTGGTTGGGATTGCATTAAATCTGTATAACAGTTTGGGGAGTATGGCCATTTTCACGATGTTGGTTCTTCCTAGCCAAGAGCATGGAACATCTTTCCATTTTCTAATATCCTCTTCAATCTTCTTTTTTAGCATAATATAATTTTCAGTATATAGTTCTTTTAAATTTTTATCTAGGTTGATTCCTAATTATTTCATTTTTTAGATGTTATTTTGAAGGGCAATATTTCCATAATTTCTCTTTTGTTTGTGTACAGGAATAGTATTGATTTTTGAACGTTGACTTGTAGCCAGCTACACTGCTGAATGTGGTTATTACCTCTAGTAGTCTTTTAATTGTGTTTTTTAGGTCTTCTATATAGAGTATAATATCATCTGCAAATAGTAATATTTTAACTTCTCCCTTTCTCATCTTTATTCCTTTTATTTATTTCTCTTGTCTGATTGCCCTGGCTAGTGTTTCCAGAACTATATTGAATAGGAGTTGTGATAGTGGACATCCTTGTCTTTTTCCTGATTTTAAAGTGAAAGCTGTCAGTTTTTTCCACTTAGTATGATATTGGCTGTTAGTTTGTCATAGATGACCTTAATAATGTTTAGATATACACGTGTATTCTAAGTTTCTGAAGGGTTTTTATCATGAACATGTGTTGGACTTTATTGAAAGATTTTCCTGCATCTATTGAGATTATTTGTGCTCAATTGTGTTTGGCTCTGTTGCTGTGGTGTATTACATTTATTGATTTGTGTATGCTAAGCCATCCCTGCATTTCTGTAATGAACCCCACTTGGTCATGATGTATAATCTGCTTGATGATTTGCTGCATTTTATTTGCTAGTATTTTATTGAGAGTCTTTGCATCTATGTTCATTGGTGAGATTGGCCTATAGCTTTTTTTCTTTGGGTTTTTCTCTGGTTTTGGTATCAGAGTAATACTTGCCTCCAGGAATGAATTAGGAAGAATTGTTTTCTTTTCAATTTCATTGAAGAGTTTAAGGAGTATTGGTATCAAGTCTTCTTTAAATTTCTTGTAGAATTGAGCTGTGAATCCTTCAGGACTTGGATTTTCATTGTTGTTAAGTTTTGATTACCTTTTCAATTTCAATAGGTGATATTGGGTTATTCAAAATTGCTCTATCTTCTTGGTTGAGCTTTGGTAGTTCATATGTTTCTAGAAATATGTCCATTTCCGCTGTGTTTTCCTCTCTCTGTGAGTAGAAATTTTCTAAGTAGGTGTTCATCATCTTTTGAGTTTCCATGGGATCTGTGGTAATTTCCCCTTTTTTGGTTCTTATTCCATGAATTTAGGTTTTTCCTTTCTTTTTCTTTGTAAAGTTAGCTAGAGGTTAGTCAATATTGTTTATTCTCTCAAAAAACCAGCTTTTTGATTCATTAATGCTTTATAATTTTTTAGTTTCAATTGCATTGCTTTCTTCTCTAATCTTTAAAATTTCTCCTATGAGCTTTAGAATTAACTTGCTCTTCTTTTTCTAGAAGCTTGAGATAAAGCATTATATTGTTTATTTGTGCTCATTCTGTTTGCTTGATGTGACAATTTATTGCTATATATTTCTCTCTTATTACTGCTTTCATTTCTTCCCACAGATTACAGTATGTGGTGTGTGAATGTTCACTGAATTGTAGGTGTTGCTTTATTTTTTCATTAATTTCCTCTGTAGCCCATTGGTTGTTCAAAATGTTGTTATATAATTTCCATACATTTATGCCAATTTTGCAATTTGTTTTTCCCTTATTTTCAGTTTCAGTGTGCTATGGTCAGATAGTATGAATGGCATAATTTCAATACCTTTGCATTTACTTAAGAATATTTTATGGGATAATATGTAGTCTATTTTGGAGAATGTCCCCTGGGCCACTGAGAAAAATGTGTATTCTGATGTGGTTGGCTGGAACACTCTCTAAACATCTACTAAGTCCAATTGCTCACAGTTATGATTCAGTTCTATTACTTCTTTGCTGATATTTTTTGTCTATTTGATCTCTTTATGACAGTGGGCTGTTAAGTTCCCTTGTAATAATTGTGTTCTTGTGTATTTTGTATTTCATATCCTTTAGTATCTGTCATATATTTGGGTGCTCCTGTGTTTGGTGAATATACATTTATGATCGTTATGTCTTTGTCATAAAATTTTCCACTTAGGAGTATGTAGTGACCTTCTTTGTCTCTTTTAATCATTTTAGGTTTGAAGTTCACATTATCTGTCTATGGAATATTTACTTCTGCTTTTTTCTGGGTTCCCATTGCATGGAATAGTGTTTTCAAGCTTTTGACTTTTAATCTATGAGTTTCTTTATTAGTCAGATGTGTTTCTTTTATACAGCATATTCTGGGATCCTATTTCTTGATCCATCCTGTCAACATGTTTCTTTTGATATGTGATGTGAGCTCACTTGGATTTATGGATATCACTGATATATACTGGCTTGACTTTGCTATGTTGTGTTACTGTTCTTAGTGTCATGCTTTTCTCTCTTGTTTATTTTCTTGTCCAGCCTGGTTATCTCTTTCTGCTGTTGTTCTGGAGATTATGGTCTCTTTTATCTCTACCTAGGATGTACTTAAGCACTCTTTCTATAGTTGGTTTGGTGGATATGAATTTCTTAATTTGTTCTTTGTCATAGAATTATCTTGTTTATCCATTAAATTTGAAAGGCAGTTTCACTGGATATCTCAGTCTGGGTTGAAATTTGTTTTCTTTTAGGGCTTGAAATACTCACTCCAAACTCATCTTAATCTGAAGGTTTGTGCTGAAAAATCTGCTATGAGTCTAATAGGCTTTGCTTCGTAGGTGAGTTTTGGCTTTTCTCTAATGGCTTTTAGTATTCTGTTTTTATGCTGTATGTCTGAGATCTTAATTATTATCTCTCTGGGTGTAGGTTTATGTTGGTTATGACTGTGTGGTGTTCTATATGCCTCACTCATTTGTATATCCGATTCCCCCCGCCATGTTTGGGAAATTTGGTGCCATTATTTCTGTGAGCCGCTTAGCTATGTCCTTTGCATTTCTCCTGCCTCCTCACTAATGCCTGCTACTCTAACATTGTTTCTCCTGTCATCATCTTGCAGCTGTTGGATTTTCATTTCATGTTTCTTTGTTGTTTTTATAAATTCTACCATTTCAAGATCACTATCTGCAATCCTGTCCTCAAGGTCCAAGATTCTATCCTCAGCTTCATTTAAGCAGCTTTGCAGGCTTTCAATAAATTTTTTTTTGTTTCTTGCATATCTCTTTCAATTTGTTTCTTAGATTCTGCTTGTTTTCTGCATTGTCCATTCAAAGTTTCAATTTCCCATGCTCATGTAGTTTCTTATCAATTTCTTCTCTAGCTATGTTGAGCAGCGTGTTTACTAAGATTGTTAGATTTGTCTTTATATAAGACACTATTTCTAATTTGAGTTCCTCCATAGCCTCATGGTTTTGTTTCTTTACTTCATTTGCTATATTTTCAGAGATTTCTGATGTATGAATTTTTGGGTCTTCTATTTCATTATCACCTGCACTTGCCCCTGATGGACTAGATGTTTGGGATTTTATTTTTCCTTTTCGTTTAGTCATTTTCATCTTTTGTTTAAATTTCTGGTCTTTCTATCCCAACAGTCACGAGTTTCTGTAGTGTATGTTTCAGGATTCTACTGTGTGGTTGATGATTGTCAAATTGCTGGGTACCACCATGAAGAGGAGATCTAATCTCCTGAATTCCTCCTACCTGGCCTGTTGGTGAGTCCTATATTCTTTCTGGGCTAACTTGCCCAGAAGTATTGAAGTAGGGCAACTCTTAGTTCCTGCTGTTGTTATATCTGCAGGTTGTGGCAGGTCACCAGGTCTCCCTGGCTATAGTGTTTTTGTCAGCTGAGGCCCTACTGTGTCACTGGGTGTCTCATAAGTTCTTTTAATTTCTTCTAAATTTGGTCATGGCAATATCAGCACACTTCTCAATCTGTCTGATGTTCTCTGTGTAGGGAGAAGGGGTTACCTACTCTCTTGCCAGGTTAGCCAAGGTCTTATACTTGGAGCGAGTTTTACTTCTGTTCCTATTTATCCACGTAGACCTCCATTTTTGGGAGCAAACTCACCGCACTAGCTGAAGACTGATGAAGTATTCTGTTTGGGTGAGGGGTTCCTGAGCCTCTCATCAAGCCAGCATGGTAGTTGACTGCAGTCCAATGTTCACGGTAGAAGCATGGGCCAGCATTTGTTGTCCCAGGCAATTCACACCTATGTCAGACTTCCTAGGTATTCCAAGAGGATAAGCATGCCCTACAGGGGCTATCCAGGCATCTCAGGCCCTCCAGCACTGTCTCTGAAATGTTACCTATGGGCAAAGTGTGTGCCTAGCTCTCCAGAGCAGCCCCAGCTCTCAACTGCCAGTCCTTTGATGTTCCCAGTCCAGAACAGGCCCTTCTCTCAGCTGCCAGGTCATTGATGTTCCCTGCAGTGGGAAGGGTCAGCCTAGCTCTCCTGAGCAGCCCAGCTCTCAGCTGTGGGTCCTGCTATGCTCACAGTCCCAAATCTATTTCAAGTCTTAAAAATAAAACAACTTTCAACCCAGACTGATGTACCCAGCAAAATTTTCACTCAAAATTAATGGAGAAACAAGATACTTCCATGACTAAAAACACCTGAAAAAATTCATGTCCACTGAACTAACCATAGAAAAAGTACTGAAAGACGTGCTAGATAGAGATAAAAATGATCACAATCTCCAGAACAACAACAGAAAGAAACCACCAGGTAGGACAAGCAATTAAACAAAGGGGAAAAGCAGAAAGCAAACAACTGGAACATTACATGGCAAAGTTGAGCCAGTATTATCAGTGATATCTATAAATGTAAATGGCCTAAATTCACCTATCAAAATAAATAAGTTGATGGAATGGATAAAGAAACAGGATCCAACAATGTGCTGTGTGTAAGAAACACATTTGACCCAAAAGGAAACTCATAGATTGAAAGTCTAAGGATACAAAAAATGTATTCCATGAAACAGGAACCCTGAAAAAAGAGGAGGTAACTATTCTGTTTGCAGACAATATGAACTTCAAACTTAAAATTATTAAATGATGTAAACAAGTTCACTATATACTGATTAGTGGAAAAATTCAAGAGGAACAACTAACAATTGTAAATATATATGCTCCAAATAAAGGAGCACCCAACTATAAAAGACAAACACTAATGGACAGAATAAAACCAACTGCACAATTATTACATGGTACCTTAATAACCCATTGTCACAAAGAGATAGATCAACTAGAAAAAAGTCACCAAAGAAATAATAGAACTGAATCATATCTGTGAGCAACTGGGATTAATAGATGTTTACAGAGTGTTCCACACAACCATATGAGAAAACACACTCTTCTCAGCTGCACAAGGGACATTCTCCAAAATACATCATATATTATCCCATAAAATATTCTTAAATAAAGGCAAAAGTATTGAAATTATCCCATGCATAATATCTAACCATAGCATACTGAAATTGGAAATTAATGGCAAAAAATTGCAAAACCTGTATAAATATATGGAAATTAAATATCAACTTTCTGAACAAACAGTGGGCTACAGATGAAATTAAAGAAAAAATAAAGCAATGCATACAATTCAATGAAAATGCAGACACAACGTACTGTAATCTGTGAGATGCAACGAAAGTGGTCTTAAGAGGGAAATATATAGCAATAAATTGTCATATCAAGAAAAATGAACAAGCACAAATAAACAAAGTTATGCTTCATCTCAAGGTGCTAGAAAAAGAACAAGTTAATCACAAAGCTCATAGAAGAGAGGAAATTGTAAAGATTAGAGCAGAAATCAATGCAATTGAAACGAAAAAAATACACAGAATTAATGAATGAAATAGCTGGTTTTTTGAGTGAATACAAAAAATTAACAAACCTCTACTAACCCAATAAATAAAAAGAAATAAAATACCCAAATTCATGTAATAAGGATAGAAAAGGGGGAAATCACTACAGATCTCATGGAAATTCAAAAGATCATAAATACCTACTTTGAAAATCTCTACTCACATGGAGCGGAAAACACAGAGGAAATGGACAGATTTATAGAAACATGTGTACTACCAAAGCTCAAAAAAGAAGATATAGCAATTTTAAATTACCAAATATTACCTATTGAAATTGAAAAAAAAATACAAAACTTATGAACAATGAAAAGCCTAGGTCCTGATGGATTTATGGCTGAATTCTACAAGGAATTTAGAAAAGATTTGATACCAATATGCCTTAAAATTTTTGAAGAAATTGGAAAGGAGCAATCCTCCCTAAATCATTCCTGGAAGCAAGTATCACTCTCATTACAAAACAAGAGAAAGCCCCAACCATAAAGGAGAACTATAGGCCAATCTCACTAATGAAAATTCATGCAAAGATTCTCAATAAAATACTGGCAAAGAGAAAGCAGCAAGTCATCGAGAAGATTATGCCTCATGACCAAGTTGGTTTCATTCCAGGAATGCAGGGATGGTTTAATATGTGAAAATCAATAAATGTAATACACCGTAACAACAGAGCCAAAAATGAATAACACATGATCATCTCAATAGATTCAAGAAAAAATTTTGATATAGTCCAACAAACGTTCATGATAAGAGCCCTTCAGAAACTCAGAATACATGGTGTCTACCTCAAACTCTTAAAGGTCATCTATGACAGACAGCCAACATTATACAAAATGGACAAAAACTGAAAGTTTCCCTCTAAAATCAGGAACAAGGCAAGGATGTCCACTATCACCAGTCTTATTCAACATAGTGCTGGAAACACTAGCCAGGGTAATCAGACAAGAAAGAAAAATATGAGGAATAAAGATATGAAAGGAAGAATTTAGCCTATCACTGTTTGAAGATGCCATGATACTCTATATATAAGACCCAAAAACTCCATTAAAGGACTACTAGAGTTAATAGCCAATTCAACAATGTACCTGGATACAAAAATGCTCAAAAATCAATTCCATTCTTGTACAGAAATGAAAAACTCACTGAAAGAGAAGTTATGGAAATATTGTCTTTCACAGTAACATCTAAAAAAATGAAATACTTAGGAATCAATCTAACTGAGAAAGTAAAAGACACATATGCTGAAAATTATGCTATGGTAAAAAAAGGAAATCCAAGAGGATATTAGAAAATGGAAGAATGTTCCTTGCTCTTGACTAAGAAGAACCAACATTGTGAAAATGGCCATACACAGAAAATCTTTATACATATTTAATGTAATCTCAATAAATTAACCATTGACATACCTCACAGATTTAGAGAAAACCCTCCTAAAATTATTTGGAGACAGAAGAAACCTAGGTTAGCAAAGGCAATTCTGGGCAATAAAGGCAAGGCAGGAGTCATCTCAATTCCTGACTTGAAAGTGTACTACAAAGCTACAGTGATAAAATCAGGAATGATACTGGCAAGAAATAGACCCAGGATCAATGGAATAGATTAGAAGATTCAAATATAAGTACAAAGACACTCAGCCAACTGATATTTGACAAACAGCCTAAACATGTTCATTGGAGGAAAAATAAATGGTGTTGGAAAATTTGGCTCTCCCCATGTGGAAAACTGAAACTAGATCCATGCATATCACCAAGCAAAAACTAAAGGCTAAATGGATCAAAGATGTAAGTGTCAAAACAGAAACACTAAATCTACTAGAAGACAAGTTAGGTAGAATCATTGGAGCCATAGGGTAGGCAGAGATTTCATGAACAAAATGCAAAGCGCATGAGAAACCATTCCAAGAATCAACATCTTGGATCTAATATTATTGAAAAGTTTCTGCACTTCAAAAGAAATCACCAACAGAGTGAAAAGCAAACCCACAGAATGAGTAATAATTATAGCCAGCAACCTCTCAAACAAAGGACTTATATCCAAAACATATAAAGAATTAAATAAAATCAAACCCCCCAAATTCAAGGACCCTCTCCAACAATGGGCATTAGAGATGAACAAACAGGTCTCAGATGAAGATATAGAAATGGCAAATAAATACATGAAGAAATATTCACCATCATTGGTCATTGAGAAAGGCAAATTAAATCAACATTAATATTTCCTCTCACTCTGGAAAGAATAGCTGCAATCAAGAAAACACTTGCCATCAAATTTTGGGAAGGCTGTGGGGAATAGGAACACTTCTCCACAGTTGGTGGGCGTGCAGTCTGGTGCAGCCACTATGCAAATCAATATGGAGATTTCTCAAAAATTTAGGATTAGAAGTTTCATTCAATCCTGCTATTCTCCTGCTGTGAATTTTGTCAGAAAACCTGAAAATGTCATTTCACAGTGATACATGTGCATCTATGTTCGTAGCAGCACAATTTGTAATAGCTAAATGTTGGAAACAACCAATATGCCCATAGACTGCAGAGTGGATGAAAAAGATGTGCTATTTTTATACAATAGAATATTACTCAATTATAAAAAGGATGATGGTAAGGCCATCATATTGAAATGGAGGCAGCTTTAGCCTATCCTCATAAGTGAAATAAATAAAAATCATATTTATAAATATGACATTGTTCCTCAAGTATAAAAATTAATAATAACTATAAGAGTAATAAAACCCAAAATGTGTAATTGTTATTGTAATAAAGAGAGGAAAAGAAAGTCTTCTAAATGATACAATTGCATGTATATTTAAGTTGTAAGATAGATGATCATATTACTAAGTTTTTGTTGGATCATGGAGCTGCACTGTTTGCAGTCTCCCTGTTTGAATGTCCACAATGTGTGTTTTAATTTTTCACTTGAACAACTATTTCTAAGATGACAGTATGTAGCTTATCCACTAGTGATTTCTTATTGCTTATTTTTTGGTAATTCTTTGTTGTTTCTACCCTTTTTTCTGTTTTGCTTTTTTTTCTCTTTAAATAAACATTTTAGCTTCACCCCCAGGAAGTCTCCCAGAAAGCAGCATTGTGGCCTGTCTCTTTGGGACCTGAACCTCTCGGACCCGCAGAGTGGCCCGGGCTGTTTGGATTGAAAGTCTGCGCAGACCTGCATCTCAACGTGACTGTTCAGAACTGGTAGGCCCACCCTTCATCCGCAGGGAACTGCCTGGAGACTGGCATCTGGGCCAGGTCTGTTTGGGCCCATAGCCCCGCCCTTCACCCCCAGGAAGTCTCCCAGAAAGCAGCATCGTGGCCTGTCTCTTTGGGCCGAACCTCTCGGGCCCACAGAGTGGCCCGGGCTGTTTGGATTGAAAGTCTGCACAGACCTGCATCTCGGCGCAACTGTTTGGGGCTGGTAGGCCCGCCCTTCATCCACAGGGAACTGCCTGGAGACTGGCATCTGGGCCAGGTCTGTTTGGGCCCGTAGCTCTGCCCTTCACCCCCAGGAAGTCTCCCAGAAAGCAGCATCATGGCATGTCTCTTTGGGACCCGAACCTCTCAGACGCGCAGTGTGGCCCAGGCTGTTTGGATTGGGAATATTGTGGAGACTGGTATCTTAGCCAGGTCTGTTTGGGACCGGGAACTTTTCAGAAATCAACATTCTGGCCTGACTCTTTGGGACCTGTAGGCCAACCCTTCACTCGCAGGGAAGCTCCTGGAGACCTGCCTGGGACAAAGCACGGTGGCCTGGTCTGCCTGAGATTCCACAGGCTCTGGGGTGACCACACCCTGCATTCACCTTAAAGCTTAGGGAGCCAGGAGCCTACAGAGGGGAGTTAGGACCCTGTGAGGAAGCCAAGACCCTGTGGGGGAGCCACTGCCCATCCAGGAACTGAGGGTGTAAGAGGTAATTCGCCACACAAGCAGAGAAAGCTTTGGAACACCGCTCAAAATAACGAAATACAGAAAAATGACAAAAGGAAACACCAAAAGGCAGGCTCAAAGCCCTACCCTCCTCAAGAAAGCTTAGAAGCCATGTACATAGAAGAAAAAAGAAGCCATACACCTGAAATATCTGAAATGATATCAAATGAAATAAACATGCAAATAGGGAAAGATATGGAGAAATTCAAACCAGAAATACTTACCCAGGTAAAAGAAGAGTTGATAAAAATAGTGAAAGAAGTAGTGAACACATCTAGTGAAAACACAGCTAAAAAATTAGAGGAACAAAGCAAACAGATAGAATCCTTCAAAGAACAATATAAGAAACAAACAGAATGCATTAAGCAGATTCAAAGAGATATACAGGAAATCAAAAATTTTATTGAAAGCTGTAAAAACCGCCTCAATGAAAGTGAAGATTGAATTTCAGACCTCAAAGATAAGATTGCAGCCAGTGAGTAGGAAAGACAAGATCTTTTAAAAATAACAAAGAATCAGGAAATAACAATTCAACACCTGCAAGATGATGCAAAGAAAAATAACATTAATAGGGATGAATGAAAAAGTAGGGGATAGCCCAAATGATATCAAGAGGATATTTACAGAAGTAATAGCTGAAAACTTCCCAAACATGAGGAGAAAAACTGACATCTGGATAAGTGAAGCATATAGAACTCCAAACAGCCATAACCAAAATAAAACTACACCAAGACAAATAATAATCACCATCCCAGAAATACAAAATCAGAATAGAG
>PVJX010026858.1:15440-25511 GCA_004027295.1 Dolichotis patagonum
TTCTCAACACAAACAATGAAATCAAGAAGAGCATGGAGTGAAGTCTTTCAGATCCTAAAGGAAAACCACTTCCAACCCAGACTGACATACCCTGCAAAACTGTCCTTCAAAATGGATGGAGAAATAAGATACTTCCATGACAAAGAACAGCTGAAGAACTTCATGAACACCAAACCAACCCTACAAAGAATACTGAAAGTCATTCTAGATACACACGGGAGAAATCCACCGAGCAAGGCAGACAATTAAACAGAATGGAAAGCTAAAGACACAACAGCAGAAAGATAACATGTCAACAATAAACCAATATATAACAGTTACAACTATTAATGTAAAAGTCCTCAACTTGCCAATCAAAAGAAACAGACTGGCAGAATGGATCAAGAAACAACATCCAACCATATGCTATCTACAAGAATCCCATGTAACCCAAAAGGACACTCATAGACTGAAAGTCAAGGAATGGAAAACAATACTTCATGCAACAGTAAACCAAAAAAAAAGCAGGAGTAGCAATCCTGTTTGTAGACAGTGTGAATTTCAAACCAAGAATGATCCAAAGAGATAAAGAAGGTCACTACATACTAGTTAGGGGAAAACTTTAAAAGGAAGAGATAACAATCTTAAATATATATGCACTAAATTCCAGAGCATGCAGCTATATAAAGCAAATACTAACAGAAATGAAAAATCAAATAAGCAATAATACAATTATAACAGGAGACTTTAACACACCATTGACCCAAAGGGACAGATCAACTAGACAGAAAATCAGCAAAGACATAACAGAACTGAATCACACTTGTGAACAAATGGACTTGATAGATGTATACGGAGTGTTCCATCCAACAACATCACAATACACCTTCTTATCAGCAGTACATGGGACATTCTCTAAAACAGATCATATACTAGCCCACAGAACATATTTAAGTAAATGCAAAAGAACTGAAATTATCCCATGCATGTTATAGGATCATAGTGCTGTGAAACTAGAAATTAATGATAAAAGAAATTGCAAAAAACCTACAAACACATGGAAACTGAATAATACACTCCTGAGCAATCAGTGGGTCACAGAGGAAATTAAAGAAGAAATTAAACAATATTTACAAGTAAATGAAAATACAGACACAACTTACCAGAATTTGTGGGATGCAATGAAAGCAGTTCTCAAAAGAAAATTTATTGCATTGAGATCCCACATCAGGAAGACAGAATGAACACAAATAAACAACCTGATGCTACAACTCAAACATCTAGAAAAAGAAGAGCAAGCCAAACCCAAAGCCAAATGAAGGGAGGAAATTATAAAGTTTAGAGCAGAAATTAATGCAACAGAGTCTAAGAAAACAGTACAAAGGATCAATGAATCAAAGAGTTGGTTCTTTGAAAGAATAAATAAAATTGCTAAGCCCCTGGCCAACCTTATTTAAAAAAGGAAAGAAAAAACTCAAATTCATGCAATAAGGAATGAAAAAGGTGAAATTACTACAGACTCAGTGGAAAAATAGAAGATCATCAACACCTACTTTAAAAACCTCTACTCTCATAGGTTAGATAACACTGAAGAAATAGACAAATTCCTAAATACATTTGAACTATCAAAGCTGGATCAGGAAGATGTAAAACTGCTGAATAACCCAATTTCTATTACTGAAATTGAAAATGTAATTAAGTCCTTGCCTACAAAGAAGAGTCCAGGCCCAGATGGATTCACTGCAGAATTCTACAAGACATACAAAGAAGACTTAACTCCAAAACTCCTGAAACTCTTCAATGAAATAGAAAGGGAACCAGTTCTACCTAAATCATTCCTGGAAGCAAATATCATTATAGTACCAAAAACAGAGAAAGACTCAACTAAGAAAGAGAACTATAGGCCAATCTTCCTGATGAACATAGATGCAAAAATTCTCAGTAAAATATTGCCAAACATGATGTGGCAAACCATCAAGAAGATTATACAATATGACCAAGTAGGATTCATCCCAGGAATGTAGGGATGGTTCAACATATGCAAAACAATAAATGTAATCTACCATATCAATAGAGCCAAAAGGAAGAACCACATGATCAACTCTATAGATGCAGAAAAAGCTTTTGATAAAGTCCAACACTCATTCATGATAAGAACCTTACAGAGAATTGGAATAGAGGGTCTTTATCTCAATATATTACAAGCCATCTATGACAAACCAACAGCCGGCATCATATTGAATGGTCAAAAACTGAGAGTCTTTACCTTAAAATCAGGCACAAGACAAGGATATCCATTATCACCACTGCTATTCAACATAGTAATTGAAATACTATCCAGAGCAATAAGACAGGAAAGAGAAATAAAAGGGGTAAAGATAGGAAAAGAGGAAGTTAAATTATCATTATTTGCAGATGACATGATACTTTACATAGAAGACCCCCAAAACTCTATTGAAAGAATCCTATATATAATTAACAAATTCAGCAAGGTAGCTGGATACAAAGACAATACACAAAAATCAATAGCATTTTTATACACTAACATGAAAAGTACTGAGAGAGCAATAAGAGAAACTACACCCTTTACACTAGCATCCAAAAAAATGAAATACTTAAGAACTAATCTCATGAAAGGAGTAAAAGAGCTGTACAGTGAAAATTATAATACCCTGAAAAAGGAAATCGAAGAGGACCTCAGAAAATTGAAAGAGATATCCTGTTCATGGATAGGAAGAACAAACATTGTAAAATTGCCATTCTCCCAAAATTACTATACAGATTCAATGCCATCCCAATCAAAATACCAGTACCATACCTCATAGATCTAGAGAAATCTCTCCTAATATTCTTCTGGAACCAGATGAGACCTAGAATAGCAAAGGCAATTCTAAGCAACAAAGGCAAAGCAGGAGGCATCACAATCCCTGACTTAAAATTATACTACAAATCTACAGTGATAATGTCAGTATGGTACTGGAATAGAAACAGACCAGAGGATCAGTGGAATAGATTGGAAGATACAACCACAACTGCAAACTCACTCAACCACCTCATCTTTCATAAAGGGGCCAGACATGCTCGCTGGAAGAATGACAGTCTCTTTAACAAATGGTGCTGGAAAAATTGGCTGTCCATATAAAGAAGACTAAACCAGACCCATGTCTATCATCATACACTAAACTAAAATCTAAATGCATCAAAGATCTAAATATTAAACAGAAACACTAAAACTGCTGGAAGACAAATTAGGTAAAAACCTCAAAGATATAGGGGTAGGAAGAGATTTCATGAACAAGAACCAAAGTACACGGGAAGTACTTACTAGAATCAATAACTGGGACCACATCTTATTAAAGATTTTCTGCATGTCAAAAGAGGTTTCCAGCAGAGTGAAAAGAAAAAACGAAAATTGGGAAAAAATCTTCATGGTCAGCACCTCAGACAAAGGAATTTGTCTAGAACTTATAAAGAATTAAAAAAAAAATCAGACCCTCGATTTTCAAAGACCCAATCCAAAAATGGGCATCTGAAATGAATACACAGTTCTCAGATGAAGAAATACGAATGGCAAATAAATACATGAAAAAAGTTCATTATCATTAGTCATGAGAAAAATGCAAATTAAAGCCATATTGAGACTCCATCTCACTCCAGAAAGAATGGCCAAGATAGAAAACACTTCCAACAACAAGTGTTGGAGAGGCTGTGGGGAAAAAGGAACTCTTCTACACTGTTGGTGGGAGTGTAGACTGGTGCAACCACTGTGGAGGTCAATCTGGAGATTCCTCAAAAAGCTTTGTATGGAAGTCCCATTTGACACAGCTATTCCGCTTCTGGGCATATTCCCAGAAGAACTGAAAACTTCATACCACAGTGATATATGTGCACCCATGTTTATAGCAGCACAAGTTGTAATAGCCAGATCTTGGAAACAACCTAAGTGCCCATCAACTGAGGAATTGATAAAAAAGTTGTGGCATTTGTAGACAATGGAGTACTACTCAGCTATAAAGAATGATCACATCGAGATATTTATAAATAAATGGACACGACTTGAGACCATTCTCTTAAGTGAAATAAACCGAACTCACAAGGGTAAATACCATATCGTCTCCCTAGTATGAGATTTGATAAGAGTATATAAGACTTTATGGTAAGCATGAGTCCCCATCTCATAGCTTTGAAGTCTTTCAAAGTTTTAAATCATCAGTTGGAATGGTGTTATCCTGTTTGTTTGACTATACCATACTTGATGATATGAATAGCTATTCTGAAGAAAACAAAACATTATGACAGCTATTGCTGATTTAATATTGTCCTTCTTAGAAGTCCTACCATGCTTTTTTTGTTCTACTACCGTTGGTTCTATCTGTCACATTGTGTCTTATTGGAATTTGAATATGTGTGATAGTTCAAACAAATTTTGTTCATCTTATCAAAAATGAGATATTATAGTACCCATTGATCATTTTCTGTTATTCGTTTCAGAAATGCCAGCAATTCTTTCACTCTATGCATGGCTTTATACTAGTGTGATATGTTTGATATTATTGTATTTGAAACTATGCTCAACTATAGCAGAGTAAGAGACATGGTGTTAGCTACTGTTGATGTCCAGTTGACTTAATGTAAAGTACTGTGTTACCTATGTTGTCCTGCTCTGATCTGCTCTGTACTGTCCCCTTTTCTTTTATTCTCTTTCAAAGTAAAAAAAAAAATTTAAAAAAAATAAATTTTTTAAAAGATGTTTCTACAGGTGTATTATTCATCAAAATTCAGGTGTTTCCAACTCATACTTGTGGTATGCATAAATTTTCAACTTTAGAATTATATTACATTTCCATACATTTTCATAAACTTCACCCTTATATTACCTGAGTTTTAAGTGTATAGAATCATTTCTTCAACCTTTTGGATAATATACAATAAAGAATTGCCTATTTTGGCCACTTACACTAATACTAAACAATAATTTATGCAACCCTATTTCATGTTGTTATAAGGATGGATGAGTCACTTCCTTAGCCCTGGGACAAAACACCAAACGTGAACAATTTACAAGAGGAAAATGGTATCGTGGTTTAGGATATCAGTCCATAGTCAGTAGACTAAATACAGAAATGGTCTTGTAAAAAGATATGGAGAAAAGCAGCTGTTAATCCCATGGAAGCAAATGCAACAGAGAGAGAGACAGAGAGAGTGAGAGAAAGAGAGGGAGAGAGAGAGAGAGAGAGAGAGAGAGAGAGAGAGAGAGAGAGAGAGAGAGGATCCCAGAAGAGAGGTGCTCTTCCAGGTCAAACCAACTGAGAACCATCTTCTCTGTACAGGCCTCCTCCTACCACCATATTCACCTATGAATTCATCATTGGAATAACTCCCTGATGACGACAACATCCATATAATCTATTGACGTTTTGTATGCATGAACATTTTTGAATATATTTTTGGGAAAATGAGGCCAAATTCTAATGTTCTTCCCTCTGAAAATATCTCTATTGTTCTCAACAGGTACAGATACCATCACTCATTAAATTCCATAGATCAAATACTTATACTCTGACAGCTTTGTGGCACAAATGTGACACATGATGTGTGTTATCTCCTTTATTGATGTGTGACTTCTAGTACAGCAGGAATAACATGGCAGTGGGATGTTGTCATACTTTGCTCTAAATCAGTTGCACACCAAAGACACAGCACTGCCTCAAGTCAATCTGTCTGAGCATCTATGTTCTGTGAAACTCAGTGCCTGGTCCTGAAAAATGAGTACATGCTGGATCTTCATCTCCAGTGTAATCAAAATGGGTTTCAAAAAATTTGAATGGCTGGTGTTTAATAATGCTCTATCTAGGGGCTGGGATGTAGCTCAGCAGCCCAGAGTCTGCATGGTAAGTAAGTTTAACTTCAGGTATAATAATAATAATAATAATAATAATAATAATAATAATAATGCTATGGATGTTTTATTTTGAAGATTATACTCAGAGACTATTGGGGTAGGAGAAATGGGTGCTCATGCAAAAACAACGTGTTCAGTAGGTCTATAAAACCAAATCAAAATAGCTCTGGAGAGTTTTTAGTGCCTGTAATCCAAGGTAATCAGTAATCTGAGAGGGGGGGAAGTTAGCGAGATTTTTCTTAAAATAACAGCAACCACAAAAGAGACATGGAGAGATAGCTCAAGGTAAGGACGCCTCTTGGCTCAATCCTCATCAATATCAAAAAGAAAACAAAATATCAAAAACAAAAGAAAAAGTGAATCTGTGGGTATGTATGATGCAAACGACAGACAATGTATCATTAAACAGATTATAGAACTGAGTTGAAGAAATAAACTTACACTTGTCAGAGGAATAATTTTGTCTATATTGTCCTCTGTAACTTTTTTTTTCATTTTCTGGATGGATGGGTAAATACAAAATGAACATGGAGAATTGGTCCATAGCACACACACTTATAAGTGATATTGGTGATCTCATTCTCTTGGCAAGGGGTGCAATGAAAACAGCAGGCATGTTTTCCCTCATGAGAGGTTTTCCTAAATCCAGGATTATAACTCTCACTGCATAGAGAGAAGGGATCTAAGGAAAAAATACACATTGGTTAGTTCTTAGAAAAACAACTTGTATACATATATAAATAATATTCATATACATGTGTAAATGCTATGTTCATCAATATAAAATTGGTAAATTTTTATAAAATATAGTTAAATATTTTACTTTGCAATTCATTGGAAAGCAAAAATTGAGAAAAGTGATAAATTAAAAATTGAGATTTTTAATTGCCATAGTTTCCCTTTCAGTTAGCTAAATTTGAGGTATGATATCTGAAATAATATTTTGGTTATTTGTTACTAAAGAAGTGTATTGTTATCTGCAACATATGTCTGTAATTTCTGTGGCCCAATCAATCATATCATGAGATAAAGACAACTGTATACCACATGGACCATGTTAGGTAAATGTTCCAAATTTGATCTTAAGTTTAATGCCTTCTGGAAAATTCCAAAAGTTGAAACTGTCATAATCCAAACCCAGTTTCTTTCTGTCACCCAAATTCATTTGATCTCCAGCAGGACTGGTAAATTGGATGTTCTTCAAAAAAGGATGAAGTTAAAAGAAACATCATCCTCTGATAATGAGGCTTTATGGGTAAGATACAAATGAATTAGGAAATGCTCTTAATTTTGTCAATCTATATTTTGTAATGCAAATTTTAGACTGTGATTTAATAAAGTAGGATAAATGAAATCTTATGTAGAATAAAATATCATGTTTTCCTAAAAATTCAAAACTCTCAGAAGAAAAAGTTTTATCTAAACTTATTTAAATGAAGTTTTTATGCAGATTAGAAAAAATTTGTACAAGCTTTTTACTAAATTTGTCTGTCAATGTTCTTACAGTATGTACTTGAGAGATGAAGTTGTCCCTAGCAATACAGATGGCAGCATAAACTGAGAAACATGGGATGATGTATTCAGTTAATACTTGCACAAAATTTAAATTCAAGATTGACCAGATCTTTTGTTGCTCTTTTAGAAGAACATGTGTAATATTCAGATTTTTTAATAAATATATTTTTCTAGGCATGCACTGTGATACTTTAGACAAACCCAATGATCTTTTCTCATGTTGTTTTTTTTTATACTAGACCTTGTTGCTAAATTACCCTGCTCATTTACACCAGGTTCAAGACTTACCCTCCTAGTAACAAGCTGGTGTGTAATCACATATACTTTTGTATGAAGTTTTCTAATTTCTATAGTGAAGCACAAATGCAATAATTTAAAAGGTACTTTGAATGGCATCACAGAAAAAGTGATTTACCTGCCAGGGGAAAACACCATCACATTGTTTCCCATTGACAGCCTTTATGCTTCTTAAAAAAGCATGTCATGGATGGTGTAGACCGCAGTATACACAGCATTGTATGTATTGTGGCTCCAATCTGTCATGGCTGGGTCAAAATGATTCACAGATGGCCACACTAGGGAGGCATGGGGTGTGCAGTTCTTCAGAGAACAGTCAGAATCTGAGAATGAGCAGTGGAAATTTTCCAACCAAAATCTAGTGAGATAAATATCTTATGGGTGTTTGGAAGATTTGGCCTCTTGTATAAACGTTTTGAAACCAGAAATACTCTCATGGTGGCATGAGAAAATGAGCATTCTATATAACAAACTAAGGATGAAAATTTTCCTGGTCATTTCAGCATGCCATTGTGAGTTTGTGGCCCATACTTTGCCTGTTAGTAAATAATTCTCTAGGTTATAATTTACATCATTCAGGAAATCAGTGTCACAGTAAATGGTTACTACATTTATTTGTGCTGTTTCCTTGGTCAAAATAATGTTTTGTTTGTAATGCCATGTCTGACACAAGTGGAGTTGACACAATTTTCACAAGTTCTACACAGACTTCGTTTTTTTCTCCCCTGTCACATCTGAGAGAAACTGAAGACTTTTCTTACCTTCTATAATACCAGTCCCACCCAGGTCCATCTGAAATGAAGCATCAAGGAAACCATAGCAAGGGCCAGGGATGTGTCCTTAGGGGCTACCTGATATAAAGAAGGAAACTGTCCATTATCACTTTGCATAGGATCAAAAGAACCAAATGTAACCTAAAACAAAATGAAATTAGAAGGAATATAATGAAAAACATGGGCATAAACTGCACTTCATGCTTAGAGAATAATAAGCAATAGCAAGAAAGGGTAGAAGGAGGTATTATTCATCAAGACTTTCTAATTATCTCACTTTACAAAAGGTTTTCTGAAAATATCTGAGAGACAATCTTTTAGGAAATATTTTAATTTTCTTTTATTTGCTGTACACAAAGAAACTGGAAGCAACCCATCAACTCTCTGAGTACTTATATATTAAAATGAAACACTTCTAAACATGTACTTTAACTTCTACTATGTTTAGGAACCTCATAAGGTCACCAACGGAGACCAGGTTTCATCATACCCAGGTTTCATCTTCCCCATCTCACTCACCCTTGGAAACCTGTAGAGCTCCAGAAGACTTCCAACTTGAGAAGAAGTTGCTTATGATGTTCCTGTCAGCATTGCTACAGAATTGCTGTCTTTCCTACAGGAGTATAAGGGATCTCATTCTGTCCTGTGAGCAAAATGAGGGAACTCTCCAGCATCCTCCAGTGACTATAAAGGAAATTATGGAACTCACATTCAAGAGATGTGTTGGGTAAAAAGAGGAAGATTCCTGTTGACCTCCTCAATGGCAAATATGAAGGCTAAAATATTCTTGTATTGGGCATATGCCTGCATGGAGAGCATGGAGATCTTTATGATAAAGAGTTAATCTACCATTAAGTTACAGTCCAGTACACTATCAGTTATGAACTCAGTGTTCATGTTCATTGCTCATATTCATTTTATGGGAACTGAAGCATAAACAGGATATCATTACTGGTTGTGTTTTGGGGAGGCATTTAGGGCTAGATGGGAACTCGAGGTTGGATTTTTCTTGATGAATATCAATGTCTCAGAAGATTTCAGGACAATCCCTTCACCATCCTGTTGTGTTAGTACATATTGTCTTGATGCTCCCTGATGAACTTGAAGGCTGTTATTTTTGAGACACAGCAGTTAAATGTCAAAAATCTTGTTTTCAGTACTCAATTGAAAAAAAATACTCATATGTCAGCATTGCTACAGACTTTCTGTCATTCCTACAGGAGTAACTAGGGACGTCATTTTGTTCTCTGAGCAAAATGTGGGAACTATCCAGCATCCTCCAGTAACTATAAAGTTGTATATTTTTATACAGCAAGCAGAATTTAAAAAAATATACTAACAATATTAAACACCCAGGAAATTATTTCCATCTTTGGAAAATCTGGCCTCTGTGAAATTTTAGATTTTATAGTTAAACAACACATAATACACTTTTCATATTATAACAATGATATACATGAAAATGAAAACAACTGCAAATAGGAAAAATAATGTTAAATGGAACATCTGAGACACATCCAGAAATAATCTATGGGATGATTATGGTGCAGCAAATGTTTCAAATTGAGTTGCCTAAGACTCTGCCTCATCAAAGTTATTTGCCTG
>PVJX010026859.1:0-25505 GCA_004027295.1 Dolichotis patagonum
ACTTCAAAGCCCAACTGCTAACAAATTTATGGTCAATTAATTTTTGTGAATGAAAATAAGTTGAAACTATACATGATTTTCACCTTTGAAATACATGTTTGAAATAAGGCAGCTACAAACTAATTACCATGTAATGTTTTAAAAATTATCTTACAAACATTTTAAATTCTTTCATGACAGTATTTACACTTATAAGAAAGAAGATAAACATTTAACTATTTTTTAAGTTTAAAATTGTTTACCAAATTAATTTTTTCAAAATAAATTAATTTGCTTTACACTTCAATTTTAAAGCCAGAGTCTATTTTATATGTTGACTTAAATTCAGCCTTCAATGATTTCACAAAAATATTTCCAATATTTAAGAGAAGAAAAATTTCTGAAACATCTGTAAAATATTGATGTTTTCTATTGATATAAGGGAATGAAAATCCCAATTTACTCTATGTCTGGTATGAGTTCATGTTCTTTAAACTGAACAGTGAATTTTAGGACAATGGAAGTTAATAGCAAAATATACTTATTGAGAGAAAAAAGCTCTGTCTAAGAGATAGAAGGAGTCCTGAGTGGGTTGCCAAAGACTGTTTTTTTCTAGGGACTTTTATAGAACAAAACCACAAGGTGAAATGGGTCCAAATGGGAAAAGTTGGGAACTCACAAGGTGGGCATAAACTGGGACAGAACTATGGTCAACCAATAAGATTAATTGCTCAGATAAAATTTATTAAATAGGAGACAAATGGGGAAGAGAGTCACAGAGCAAGCAGGCATGCATACAAAGCAGTGACTCTTTTGATAGATGGTTGGGATAGCGACTCCTGGCTTCCTCAGGGTGATAGAGAATTATTTAGAATATTAATCCTTAGGATGTGGGTATATTTGTTTATTCTTTTGTCTTGAGGCCTGGTCCAGAGTGAGAGGTGTCTCTCTCCCCAACACTTGCAAGTTATCTGGCCTGCTGCATTGGCTTATTCGAGGACTTAGTCCTGTCTAACTACCCATAATATTTCTAACTCAGCTGCCTGTAACACTTTTATATCAGTATAATGTTTATTCATTGTTTTTCAGAGCTATTGATTATAATTTTGTTTGGTAAGAAATCATATGCCTAAATGCATTTCCCCACTGTGATAGTTTGGCACTTGAAATTCAGTGCCCACCAGCACTATTTAGGAATGTTCTCCAGAAGAATTTGTTATTTAGGTCCTGGAAGACAAATGTGGCTAAAAATTGGCCAAAAAAGATTTTTTTTGGCTGCAGAGAGGTCATTTACATAGTCTAAAATGGAGAATTCAACAAGAAGAATTATTCAAAATAAATATCTTACAACCATGCAAGGACTCCTTATAAATGGGAGACAGTCATAGAAATGAGAACATAGGTACAAAGGATTTTAAAATGTGTAGATTTGTGAGTGAGTATAAAGTCATATACTGCATTTCAAGAAAATGTCTTTGGAGAAATACAGGAAAAGATAGGCTAAAGCAGGCTAGGAAAAAAAGTATTCATTACTGTTTGAGTAAAAATTGTGATATTCTAACATATTAGCATATCAAAAAGAGAAGGAAGAATTTTCAATGTAAAGTAAAAGCATGAAGTTTCAAAATTATGCTTAAAATGAACATGAGAAATTTGTAACTGAAAGGAAAGATACTTCGCAAAAAAATATTAAATCCCAGCTGTTCATTGGTCCTAAGGAGGATTCAACTTATGAACTGCCCAAATTTTGAATAAGAAGAGAATGTCTACTAGGAACTTTTCCTAGTTTATAATTCTCTAAAGCACAAAGTGTTTGATAAGATTGAGCTTTGTGCTCGTATCTTGTTTTCCTGAGTTTTCTGTTTTCCTCTATTTTTTAAAAGGAACATGTTGATGTTTTTAATAATTAAGTGAGATTTTAGATTTAATATATTCATTAAAATTTGTAAGTGTGAAAATCTGGGTTATAGTTTAGATCTAGGATGTAATGTAAAACTTTCATGTGCTCAGAGGTGAGGCTTTTGGAATGTGATTGAGTTACAGGCAACTGAGTTAGTTAGAAATATTATAGGCAGTCAGACAGGGCTTAGCCCTCAAAGGACCAGAGCAGACGTTCAGTGTCAGGGAAAAGACAAACACCTCCTGCTGTGGGCCAGATCTCAAGACAAAGGAACAGCAAATATACCTACTTCCTAAGGATTGATATTCCAAAGAGTTCTCTAACACCTTGAATAAGTCAGTTGCAAACCATTCCAACTCCCTGCAGGAAGAATCACTGCTGTTAAGCACGGCCCTTACTATGTTACTTGCTTCCCCAGTTTTTTCTGAATTAATAAGTTTTACCTGAGCTTATTGGTTGATCATAGTTCTGTCCCACCTCATGCCCAGCTTGTAAGTTCCTGGGTTTTCCTCATCTTGAACCAGTCTCACCTTGTATTTTTATGCTATAAAAGTCCCTAGAAAAAACAGAGTCTTTGACAACCCACTAGGGACCCCTTCTGTCTCTCAGACAGAAGCTTTATCTCAGTAAATACATTCTGCTTTTAACTTCCATTGTTCCTAAAATTCATTCTTCAGTGTTAGAGAACATGAACTCATCCCAGACATGCAGTAGGTTGGGAGTTGCATCCTCCTATATCAACTGGCTCATAAGGACTCTATACTATACTAATCAGCAGATTGAGACATTGATGGGTTCACAGCAAAACTTGCTGTTAGGAGCTTGAGCCTGGTTTGATGATATGTCATTGGGTGCATGTGTTTGAGGGATGCATCCCTTTTATCTAGCTCCTCCCTTCTCTTTCTTGCTCCTGGCTACCATGAAGTGAAAAGCTTCCCTCCATCGTGTCCTTCCTTTATGGTATTTCTGTCTTAGGGTCCACTGTCCATGGACTGAATCTCCTGAACCACAAGCTAAATTAATCCTCTCTTCCGTTAAACTGTGGGTGTTGAACACTGTGTTCCTGCAACAGGAAATATGGTTGCTGCAATCCATAATGTGGTGACATTTCTATATCTATCTATATCTATATGTATTTATCTATGTATATTAAATCAATAACAGGATCTTGTCTGAAACCTGTGAATGTGTGTATTTTATAATGCTGCACTGAATAAGACCTATAGGGACCATTCATGTTGCTTGATAGCAACTACTGTTAAATACTTAATTACACTGACTTGAGACAGTGACAAACAGTATTTGGAACTAAGACAATTTTTGACTCTGGAAGGAAAGTATAAAATTTCTTTACATATAGTCTACAAATCAAGTAAAATTCAAAAAGTTTGAATAAAACATCAGTTCATTTCATAGATGAATATGTTTTATTCTGCTTTTGCTTTTCATTGCAATCATATCCCTTTTTGTAAAGAAGTATTGCAAGCATTTTTGAGAATCCAGACCACCATCAGCAAAAATGGAGTTCCACTGCTTTCTTGAACTGGCTCTCTGGAAACTCACTGAATCTCGCATTTCCTCAAGGTCTAACAAGAGATTAAACAAGATGAACTGTAAAGTTTGGAGATCAGTGTGGTTCATAAGAATTTGCATATTAATAGAACATAGCTAATATAATGAATCACACTAGACTTGTCATTTGTTTTTACTGTGAGAAAGCAAAAATGGCAGTATGATAAATATATGACATGTTCCAAGTAGTGACAAAATTCTTAACTTGGCCGAACTTTAGTTGGGCTTTAGCACCCACTCCTACAAGCATCTGTAAACTTTCTGAGAAGGGCAATAGTTGCAAAGCATCCTGCTACATAGGCTTTGGAAAATTCTTACTTGCTCTTCATATCTGACCACTATTAGTATCCGAACCAATTCCTCACATTTCCTCTACATCTAGATGATTCTTGAGCATTCTGGCATGTTTTCAGCAAGAATACCACGAGCTCATTTAGCCAGAGTCCCTCCTATACCTGCATTAATATATCCTTTTATAATTTTTCATCTGCTAACCCCTATGCCACACCTTGGCTTTTAATTCCCACTTCCTTATGCAGTATGAGATATAGAATATTCTATATCTATGAGATAAAGTAAAATGTCAAATATCTGCATTTTTACTCCATGTTATCAAGATATAGCTATTAAGATATAGTTATCAAGATATATTTTTTATACAGGAAGTACAGTAACCAAGAATTTTGTGACAATACAATGACAATTCATCTCTAAAATACTGTGGAAATATACAGGAAAGTATTTTTCTTGTGTTGATTTTGACTTTCAGGGAAAAGCCTGGTCATGTGGAATTGACAAAAAATATTGTAGTGTAACAATGGAATGCAGCTGAAGGTGAACTCTCAGTATCCCTTATGGTGAAGCAAAGGAATTTTGCCCCACACTCAAGTAAGTAGATTTAAAAAAGCAAAAGAGAGTTGGTTTTAATTGGGCATGTCATAAAAACTAAATCCTTCCTTTATGTGAGATGAGCAATGATAATGATGGAAATTTATGAAAAATAATTATGGTGGTTAAGAGAATATTTACAGTTCATAGGAATACTATATCAAACTTAAATGTCTAAAATATATAGCATTCACTGAGTTCTTCTTGTGTTTTGGTATTTTAAAACACTTTTACAGATATTGGGATATTTAAACTTTACCCAAGTAATACTGAGAAAGATAAAAATAGGACAAATTTATGAAGGTGAAAATAAGCTAAAGGTAGTTTAACTAAATTGTGCATAATTGGAAAATTACTAAATTAGACATAATGTTCAAAGCCAAAGCTTCCACTCTTACAACAGAGAAAAATTTAAAAAGTCTTAATTTCATCTTTTATTCTCAACCAAAAGCAGTTATTAATACAATAGAGAACAAGATCTATGTTCATTCTCATATTCTGTGTATTTCCAATATATATTTTGATACAGTGGACAGTTAGTATTGTCTAGATTTTCCCTCAACCTTCTTTTCGATCTAAGAAAGGAATGAACCTACAAGATGATTGTTTTCTTGCATAGCAGAAGAATAAAGAAATACTACTAAATAAGCAGGGTTTCAGAAAATAATTTATTTGTGGAATAGAATTTCTAGAAATCTCCTTGTGAACACAAAGAAACCTCAGTAATAACTAGTTTGTACTTAATGGAAAAAAAGCTAACAGAATTTTCTGATTTATGCAGAACTGTTTTATTCTAGAACATGATTTCTACTGTACCCAAATAACAGTTTGTTAAGCATTACAATTACCTTTTATATTTCCCAAACTATCCCACTAAAGTAAATCTTAAATGGGAGAGTGAGATTGCATCTTCCAGTGGTTGTAAGAATCTGTATTTCAGCTTATCACATTCTGGCAATGCCTGCCATGCTCTCATTTAATAAATCTATCAGTAAGCGGGCAGTATGTTGGTGATTAACATGTACTATCAAGTAAGTTTGAGATAACCCCTAAATGGTTTAAAATTGTCAATCTGAGATGGGAACATTATTTTACTATATAGATCTTCACCATTTTACCAACTCACATATCACTATATTCATTTTGGAGAAAAGTAAACTTAGAATAAATTTTTGAAGGTGTAGGTTTCAGATTTCTGAAATTACAATAAACTCTGGAAGAGATAAGTAACATTTTTCAGGAAAAATCAGAATGTGCATATTTAATATACAGTCAGATGACTCCAAATCAGCAAGTTTTAATTTAATTTTTTTCAATTAGCTTATTTTGTTAGTACTTGTTTGCACTATGTAATTTTCCATTCCTTGTGTGGAGTTGGTACATGTATACACACATTTTAATTCCTTTTCTCACTCCTTTCCCTTCCTTGCTTTGCCTCCCTCCATCTCATATAAATAAGTGGTGATTAAACAGAAGTATGGCTTGTGTTCAAAATTTTTGTTTTAAAAACATCCTTATTACAGCAGAATACACACTGCTATTATTAGACAAGTGTACTGAAAGCAAAGGGGAATATTTTGAGGGAGATTAATACCAATATATCTATTACCTCAATATTTACTGGTATAAGCTTTTAATACATACTGAATACATTCATTATGGAAGAATTGGTACAAATATACATTGTCTTAATTTATTTTACATCTGTTTACCTCTCTTCCTTCTGATCTCTGTTACCCCATTCTCCACACCCTCTTTCAAATAGCCAATTCTTTGATGATTTATAAGTTTTCAATCACCAATTAATTTATTATGTCTCAACTTTATAATGTATTTCATTTTAATCACTTTAGATTTGGATTGATTCCATCTTTCTAAAGCCTTGTATTGCATAATCAGGTTATTTATTTGGGATTACTTCTTTTTTTAATACATACAATCATAGAATTGAATGAGCTTTTTAGAATGGCTTTTATAATGTCCATAGATTTGAGTATGTTGTCTTCTCATTGTCATTTGATTCTAGGAACTTTTTAAACAGACTATTCAATTGTTTTGTGTTGCATTGATTGTATATATATATATATATATATATATATATATATATATATACATGTTGTTTAATCTCCATGTGTTGCATTTCTATGGCCTTTGTTGTTATTGATTTTGGCTTCATCTTGCAATGGTCCAGTAGTATGCAGAAGACTATTTCAGTTTTATTTTGTATTTACTTAAGTATGCTTTACAGGCTAAAATATAGTCTATTTTGGAATATGTTCTGTGTCTTGTTGAAAAAAAATTTGTATTTGGGTATATTGGAAGAAGTACTCTGTAGATATCTCTTAAGTGCATTTCTTCAAAGGTGTGTTTAACTCCAGTATCTCTTTGTTAATTTTTGTCTGTTTGACCTGCATAATTGTGAGAGGGAGGTATTGAAATCTGCCACTATAACTGTATGTGTCTAGCTATCTTTTTTAGTCTAAATTTTTTTTTATTGTTGTTGTTTTATGAAGTCATTTGCCTGGATATTTGGTGCATGGATGTTTACAATTATCTCTTCCTATTAAGTTGTATATATCAGCATGTAGTTCTACGTATCCATAGGTGCTGACTCACTGATTGATTTTGGCTTAAAGTTTGCCTCTTCAGAAAATAAGATACACAGTGCTGCTTGTATTTGCACATCTGCTGAATGCAGTATTGCTTTTCATCCCTTCCTTTCTAGTCTATTTACTTTCTTTTTGATGAGATATATTTCTTACAGATAAAAAATGCTTGTGATTTGCTTTTTGATCCAATCTGCCAGTCTGTCTTTTGGGATTCTTTTATTGGTAAACTCCCTTATCTGTTTAAGCAAATGTTGTTTTATTTCACTAAACATCTTATGCATTTGCTTATATTTCTTCTTCTGTCCCTTTCAACACTGTGAACAGTGGTGTTTGAGTTTTTACTTATAGCTTATTCTGCTTCAGTGTCTGAGAAATTAGTTTTGAGGGAGTTCAAAGTATAGAGAGAATCCTGGTGTCTTCTGTTCTTATATTTTTCATTGTTTTTACACTGGGGTAAAATATCACCTAAGGTAGTGAAATTCTGTCACTACTATGGAAATCTCTTCTGTCAGATTCTGTTTTCCTGAGATTTGTATTTGTTTGGTTATGTTTTGATGTGTATAACCCTCTACAAACTTCTCCATGTAATATTTCAAGGTCTTCTTACTGGCTAACCTTGCTTTGAAGCTTTTATCTCCAGCACTACTCAGAGAAGAAAAAGGAACTGCAATACATCGACAACATGAAGGCAAACCAGAAATGTCATAAAGTAAAAAAAACAATTAAATGCAGCAACTATTTCACCATTAATGATACAAAAAATATCATCTGTAATAATAGTCAAAAATCAATTATTCAGCAAGGTCATGAGTTTGATCCCTGGTACAAAAAAAAAAATCAGTTATTCACCTACTGTAAGAACCAATAACAGGTACAACTATACTATTGGTAATAATAGAAAAGATCTGCAACATTAATATAGACACAAAGAGAAAACAGGTATTGTTATAGAGTAAGTATATGCTAAAAGCAACAACTACACCAATAATAATACCAAAGAATTCAGCAATAGAAACATAGTTGACTATATAACTAAAGTAGTAAAATCTTACTGGTAACACTAATAATGAAGAGTGTGAAGGTATATAAAAACAAAAGAAGTTAATTTAAAAAATAAAGGGCACACACACCAGCCACCATCAGGGACACTTCCCACTGGTTAGCAGCACAGGTTGGGAGAAGCACCAGCCAGTCCCTCCCTGGAGAAGCAGCAGCCAGCCCTGGCCCCACATATACAATAGCAGCCCTTGGAGATGCTTCCCGCTGGTAACCAGGAGCTGGTAGCCAGGAGAAGCAGCATCCAGCTCCATACACACGAGGCCTCCAGCAGGGAGCTATGGGCAGTTAGCCAGCTCAGACTGGGAAAAGCAGCTGCCAGCCCTTCACTAGCACACTCATTGGCCACCACTGGGTACCTGTAGCCAGCACTGGCTGGGAGAATCAGCCAGTCATACTTGAAGAAGTCATAGTGCAAGAAATGCCTGAGACTCTGCAACCTGCTTGTCTGGAAAAAACCCAGGAAAATGTCAAGATGAAGGCAGTCTCTGGTCTACAACACATGCAAAGCAAGTCCAAGAGACATAAACGTGGAAGAGGTTGAAAATAGCACACCTGAAGATTCTGAAATGATGTCAAATGAAGTAAAGAAACAACTTCATGAGTCTATGGCAGAAATTAGCTGTGAAATATTATCACAGGTACAATAAAATTGAAAAACATAATAAAAGAATTGCTGAGTGTATCTAAAGAAGACATAGATAAAAAATTTGGGAAGCATAGGAAAATGAGGGAAACTTTGAAGGACCAATACAAGAAAGACTTCAAATACATGAAACAGATTCAAAGAGATACCCAGTAAACTAAGAACTCTATTGAAAGTTGGCAAAATTGCTTAAAAGAAACTGGAGATAAACTTTCAGACCTTGAAGACAGGATCACAGCTAGCAACCATGAAAGGAAAAACTCTCTTAAAAATAACAAGAAATCAGAAATAGCAATTCAATGGCTGCAAGATGACACAAAGAAAAAGAATTTAAGAGTTATAGGTGTCAGTGACAAAGCAGGGGTCAACACAAATCAAATAAAAGACCATATTTATAGAACTAATAGCAGAAAACTTCCCAAGCATGGGAAAAGGACCTGACATACAAATGAGTGAGGCATATAGAACTCCAGAGAGCCAAAACCAAAATAAATCTATACTCAGATATATGATGATCAAGATTCCAGAAATTCAACACAAGAACAGAGTATTAACACCTGTTAGAAGTAACAAACAGATCACCTATAAAGGAAAACTCATCAGAATCATGACAGACTTCTCAACATAAACCATCAAGTCAAGAAGAGTTTGAAGTATTTCAAGTCCTGAAAGAAAACAACTTCCAACTTGAGGTACCCTGCAAAACTATCTTTCAAACTTAATGGAAAAACAAGATAATTTCATGACAAAAAACAACTAAAGGAATTCATAGCCACCAAAGTAACACTTCAAAGAGTGCCAAAGGATATTCTAGAGAGAGATAAAAATGACTACAGTTTCAGGAACAACAGTCAGGGGGATCATCAAGGGAGACAACTGAGAGGGGAAAAAGTGCAGGAAATGGCAGGAAAAGAGGAAGGCAGAGATGAGCCAGTACATAATCAATAATGTAGATAGCCTCAATTCACCAGTAGAAATAGAGTTAGAGTATATTGCAAGACAAGATCTATCAATATGCTGTATACAAGAAGCATATTTAACATGAAAGGAAATTTAGAGAGTAAAAGTCAAAAGAGAGAAAACAATGCTCCATGTGACAGTGAAGCAGAAAAAAGCAAGAGTAGCTTTCCTATCAATCACGGAATGGATAAAAAAGACATGGCACTTTTATACAATGGAAATCTACTGAGCTAGAAAGAAAGATAACCTTCAGGCTCTAGTAGGTAAATGGATGCAACTTGAGATAGCAAGAGTTAGAGTGAAAGGAAGAGGAAGAATTTTTGCATATTTTAGGAATTTACATCTGCATGTTGATTTTCCATGTCCTTATTCCTAACAGCGTCATTGTTGGAAGCAGACCATGGCAGTGTTTCTGGGGACACAAGCATCCGCTTAGCATCCATCAACACCTGTCATCTGCTGCCTCCTTGCCATGTGGCAGCCACTGTTACAGATTATTTATGAACATTGTCACATTGCCTCATCATCTAGAACTGTAGGATGTATGTGCTTATCTTCATTTTACAAAGAGATAGGGTTTTAGAAAAATTAAGAAGACCATGACTGCATGCAAATAACCAACAAAGGTACAGCTCTCTAAAATTAAAGATTTAGAATAATAGTCATATTTCTTTTTTGGAGGGTAAAGGACTCTTTCAGGATAATGTACAAAGCTGAAGCTAACATGAATAATACTATGAACTTTCAGGATATATACATATATGTTAATATATTTACATATGCATGTGAAGTTTTTAAAAAAACAGAATATTTGACATATTTATTTCTACAACAGCCACAGTCTAAACAGGAAGCATATAGTAAAACTAAAACTATGCTACTGGCTGTTGCTTCTAGAACTATACTGAAGAATTGCTAGTGAATGTCCTTATCTTGTTTCTGATTTTAGAGTGAAATCTTTCAGTTTTTGCCTCTTTTGTATGACGTCAACCATTAATTGTTATAGATTGGATTGAGGTTAAAAACTACTCCAATTTTCTCTGGGGTTTTTATCATGAATGGGTGTTGGACTGTCCAATGCTTTTTCTGTACCTGTTGAGATGATCATTTGATTTTTGTCCTTGGCTCTGTTGATATGGTGTATCACATTTATTTATTTGTATAAATTGAACCATCCCTGCATCCTTGGGATCTTACTCCTCCTTGATAATGGTGCAAAATTTTCTTGATTTTCTACATTTTGTTTGCATCCTCTTATTGAGGATTTTTGAATCTATGTTCATTAGTGAGAATGGCCTATAATTTCTTGATTGAATCCTTCACAGTTTTTGGTTTGTTTGTTTTAATCAGGGTAATACTTGCTTCCAGGAATGAGTTTGGGGGTATTGCTTCTCTTTGAATGTAACTAAAGATTTTGAGGACTAGTGGCAGTAGAGCTTCTCTAAATTTCTTATAGAAAGAGCATAGCTATTACAATGAAAATCAACCAATAACAAATGCTGGTGGGGCTGTGTGGAAAACAGCATTCTTCTCCACTGTTCATGTAAGTGTAGACTGGTGCAATTACTGTGGAAATAAGTGTGAATATTCCTCAAAAACCTAGGATTAGAGATTCAATTTGACCCATATATTACCCTTCTTGGTAGCTTCTCAAAATTATCAAAAGCATCATACCACAGTGATGTATGTGCACCCATGTTAATAGCAGCACAATCTGTGACAGCTAAATATTGATAACCACCAAAGTGAAAATCAATGGATGAATTAATAAAAATGATAAGTCTTTTAAAAATAGATAATGGGGTATTACACAGCAATCAAGAAGGATTAAACTTAAGATATTTAGAGCTGAATGAATGAACTTTGACACCATAATCATAAGTGAAATAAATGAGACACACATGTGTAAATATCACATTAGTTCTTTAATGTGAGAAACTGAAAATTTATATAAGAACAAAAATATATAATAGATGTTGTGAAATTGGTAGAAATTGTTCAGAAAGAAAAGGAAATTAGTGAGGGGAAGGGAGAAAGGCAGGAAGAGAAAATAAAAAATAAGAAAAGGATAAAATGCAAACAAAGCTTTGAGAATAAGGAAGGTTTGACAATAAGGAAAAGGAATGGGAAAAAAGAGAAATCAAGACATATCATGTACAGGTACAAATTTCCTATGAAGAATGTGATCATTCTGTATGCCTAAATTGCATGAAAAAACTTAATTAAATTTTTTTAAAAACCTAAAAAACTAAAACAAGATTATGCCCATATATTAAGAACACTAAAGCTATAGTTTATAACCTCAAGTGAAAAACTGTCTAAGCATATATTAGTCATTTGCAGCTATTTAGAATAAAAATGTTTATATGAGTGCAATATGAAGGAGATAATACTCTATGTAATTACTCAAAACACTATAGCAATTTGTAAGCATTCTTTGTGGAGAGAGAGCTGGACAGAAATAACATAGGAGATTCAATTCAACAATCGTAGATAACAAAACTCTTCACATAACAAAGATACTATGAATGATATGCCCTGGGTAGTGCATTTGTTGATGGAGCAGAAAAGAAACATACTTGTATTACACTTATGAAAAAATAGAAATATTTACTAACAGTATAAGAGTTGTTTGTGATAAACTAATATGTATTAAGATTATGGGTTCATAAAAAAACAGACTCTATATTTGTTTATCAAATGATTCCTTTATTTAATGTGCATTTTAATTCCCACTTAATTTCAAACTACCACTGCAGAATCTTCAAAAGAAGAAAAGAAGACAAACTAGATAAAAGCAGGCTTTAGGGTAGAGTTTGGGCTGAGAAAAGTGTTGGAGAAGTTGATATTACAATATTATATCTAACAAATGATAGGTAAGATAAGCAAATGTGGGGAATTCACAAGAGTTTTGAGGAATGGGAAAAATATATAAGAAATTTCCGAGAATACATAAAGAAGACAAAAAATGGACCCAGAGATTAAAGTAATTTCTGTGTAACTATTTCCAGTAGTTTGTATCTTGGGCATATTAAAGTCTTTAAACTACTTACCAGATACTTTGAAGGGCACTTTATTCACAAGTCTTTGCTTAGATTTCTTTTCATTGTCTTTAACTTTCCATGTAGTAGAAAATTTAACCTGTGTCAAGTTTATAATTCCATTTCACTTAGTAATTACGAATTCACTATAAGAGTGTTCAGAATGTATTGAAGAGATGAATTTTGAGAAAAGTTTTGAAGGAGAAAAGAGTAAATATTGTAAGGCAAAAAAATGTGAGGTGGTAATTACTAGCCACATATAAAATGAAAAGCATTATGTAGCTTGTCCCAAAAACGGTGACATGTGTAGTTCCAGTCAACAGAGGAACACAAATATTTTATAAGGAACGTCAAGAAGGATCTTTGACCTTAATATTAAACAAGTGATTAGCAGATAAAGTCATATTTAAAGTGTAAAGGTGACATTTTCTAATATTTCTAAAAAATGAATAATTTAACTCTTATGTGAGAATTCAGTGAATATCTCAAAAGAGTCTCCAAATCAGGAGACACACAGAACCAAGCTGTAAAGTAAATGCAAATGTCTCTTAGAGCAAGGGGTGAGAAGAGAGTATGACAATCCACATAGCATTGTCCTGATAGGTGTTCTTGGCTGTTCTTGGAATGACTTACGCTATAAAAGGAAGTTATAAAAGATGATAAAGTTATTGTGTTGAAGGCGGTGTTCTTGTGTCAGGCAAAAGAAAAAACTGACAAAAAGTGGAAGTGATAAAATTGCTCACATTCGCAGAAAAATTGACCTGTTTGGTATTTTTGCCTCTTTGGTGAGTTAGCCCCTATCAAGCTGTAATGGATCAGTTATGCATGTTGAGAATGAGGGTGTAGATGAAACATTACCTAAAATTACTCTCAAAATCACATTAATAACATACTCTTTAGGTTTCTATGACTTTAAAAATGTATACCTAAGTGGAAAAGTGTGTAACAGATTGATAGATGAGTGATGATAGCACAGTGCTTAGAACAGTCTTTCACTTCAGATGACTTGACTTATCACTCACTATTATTCTCTATTTTCTTACACAGGTCTATATCCACTCAGTTTTTATCACTCACTATTATTCTCTATTTTCTTACACAGGTCTATATACACTCAGTTTTGTACTGTACTACTAACCTTTATCACAAATATCATTCACGGGAATCTCTGACACAACAATAAAATAACATCAACACTACTTAAATAGATCAGAAATTAAGAAGAAGTTTGATTTTGGAAGGACCAACATACTCTCTTATTCTAAAACAGAGAAAACTATAGAAGAGATTTGAAAGACTGAGAACTTTGTGAAAGGGTATTGTGATTTCACCTTTCCATCCTTGATGGACTTTACAGCATTGTGGTCATCTTATTTTTACACACAGCTTTCATTTTATAGAGTGTACGTGGCATTAGTTTTCTGTCCCTCATCATTGTTTAATCCATTCTTCATCTTCAGTTTTCATGTTTTACTGCTTTCTTAATGTGACTTCTAAATAGATTTAGTCCTTTCTCCACACAGTGGTTTTGTTGCTGATGTTAACACTCTCTACTGAGGTACTTTCAAAAATAACTTCTATATTGACAAACCTCATATTTTCTTGTCCACTTTAGACATCTTCCTTCCACTCTAGGTACTTATTTTCAGATGTCAGCCTGCAATTCTATCTCCTTATCCTAACCTTGACCATCCTGTCAATCAAAAAATTAATTATTCTCCTTTGATAATAACATTAACAACTTGTCAGTCTGCTGCCATCTTCTGCTAAAACTGTAAATGTATTTTTATTTGTGTCATATGTATTGTATATAGAATACATATTGTATATAATTATATCTATTATATCTATAATAGATATGATTATATTATATATAATTATATATTATATATAGGTATAAGTTATATATAGATATAATATATGTAATTATATATTATATATAGATATAATTACATATGTAATTGTATATGCATATATGATTCCTTTATTGACTAATTTTGGAACTGGTTGCTTCCTGGAATATTCACGCAATTTTTTGTAATAAATTCATAAACGCTTTTCCTGCTTCAAAATTTTACACATCTAGGGCATTCTTTGTCACTAGAACTTTTTGTACTAAGTCAAAAATCTGACCACTGTGTATTTCTATGAAATGCTTTTTGTTTAAACTTACAACCTACAGAATATATTTACAATTTTTGTAATTTTTGAGTCATGAGAAATTCTATGTCCATGTTTCCTTTTCAGACTTAACATCCATAAATAAAAACCCAACCAGACAGACTTCAGTGCTTTCTTACAACAGCCTTCTCATGTTCAAAATGGTCCTTGATCTTGGAACATAATGAACTGATCAGGTTGGTCTCAAATGTAGAGATTACTTCATGGAGCACTGGTATAAATTTTCATAGGCACTTTGTCACGGAAGTCATTTTTTTCTCTTCAGGATTAAACTGATGATAATTTCTGCTTGTTTATCAGCATTTGTGAGGTTAATGTTTTTCTAAAGGCCGTCTAGATCCAGTGAGATGGAGCCTCACCAGTGAAGGGCCATAGTGGCAAACCCAAGGCTTACAAACCAGAGTTATAGACTGAAGCAGCGGGGTGAGATAAGTATCTTAGGGTGTGTCTTTAGTAGAAGAAGGTGGCTTTTCATGTAATGATTTTGAGAGTGGAATAAGGAATGTTAAGATTAGTTCCAGATGAATTGCTTTTTCCAAGGCAGCATTACAAATGTGGATTACCTTGGCTTTAGGTGTGTGCAGAAAGTGGAAGGTGGAGAATATGATTGGTAATAAAGTAGTATACACTCAGCAAATTGGGATCTGTGTGATATTACTGTGGGATGTACAATATTTTCTGTGAATTTTAAAGCCCTCCTCTTTCTGCTGCACCCCACACTCGATTACTCAGAAGCATCTATAGTCTTTGCCAATCCAAGCTGATTTTTATTTCTGTTATAATGTTCAGTTTTGTTTCCTGTGGCTATAGCCTTTTCTGTTTTTCTTGAGTATAGGGCCAATACTTAAGAGTTCTGGAGCAAGAATGCTTCAGTTTTAATATCTGCAAAATGTCTGTCTACTACATGTACCAGACTAAAGACATCATGTCTTTCAAAATATGTCATTATTTTATATACCATTGCCCAAATGGACACAGAACCTAAATAAATGACTGGTAGAACATCAGCTATTTAAAGATGCATATTGAGTTCAGGGAGTTTATCATATGAACAAGATATAGCTGACAATATCTATTAGTGAAATAGGGCAAGGGCAGGGTGAATATGGATATTTCAGAAGTGCTTCACAAAAGGGCTAGGTTATGTTCAAAGAAAGTTAGATGTTTTGAGAAAGCTTTATGGCAATGTGCCTTTCACTATAATTTTTTAAAAGTTTAAATTGCATCATGTTTTATCACACTTTATGTGATACCTGCAAGATTGGAGGAGGAATGAATTCTCTAAATTAGAAAACCTCACACCTAGAAACAACTCTGTTCCTAGGTAAGAGTAAAACATTAGAATTAATAGGGTGCTAAAAAATTTGTCATGACACAAATGTACATTCAGTAAATTCAAATATTATTTTAGTCATAACCGATAAGATTGATGAAAGAATATCAGCTTGACTTAAAACAGTTATAAAGTTGGAAATTTATTCCTTCCTAAAATACATGTGCAACATAACAAAATTTTACTAACAATGTTTTAAGTGTGGAACATTATCAGTATTTATCACACTTTCATGATATAACTATCATTAGATTTTTCTTCAACATGTGGTAATAAGAATAAGGCATATTTTCACTGCATCAGGTAATCCTTTTTTAGTGATGGATAAATTTTAAGTGAAATTCAGTTGTGGCTAACATCAGTCTTACCTATGTATTTGATACAAGTTGTGTGGACACAATAATTCAGTAATAGTAGAAGCAAAATTATTTCAACAAAAAACCAGACTCTTCTTTCATATAGATGATTGGTTCAGACATCATTAGAAATACGGAGCAGTTGCTTTACAGTGTTTCTGTAAAATAGTGTTTGAAATATTCAAAGAATTCCTTCTTTAAAATGCAGGAGCCTATTTAAAAAACATATTTTGCAATTCTCTCTGTTTCTTTGCATTTGGTTTACATTTCTACTAACTGGTGTTACCTAACATTTAAATGGACCTCACCCTACCATTTTGAGTAATTATTTGTCTATCTATCACCAATTTTAATTTTCAAGCATGGTTCTTTATAAGATGTCTGTCAAGTACAATCAATTGTTGGGAATAAAGCAATTTGTGTAAAAAAGAAATACTTAAAGTGAAAAAATAGCATTGAGCATAAAGAGAAATATTAAATACATTATATTTCTTGATACAGGAAAAAACAGAAGCAATATTGGTTGCTTAGTAATTCTCTCTTTTTCCTATTCTTTCTAAATATAGAAGACATCTTAGTACAACATCCTCAATTTCTTAAGAGACTATCGGGTCACAGCCCCCTAATGATAGGATCAAGGGCCAATCGTAGTAAAAAACATTCTCTTCACAAAGCAAATTGTTTGAAGCGTAGCTAATTTCCCATAGCTCCTTAGCTTGCTGAATTAATTTATCCAAATTATAAAAGCAAAATGTGTTTAAATCCTAGGTGGCATCTTCTCTTCCTCTACTTCTGTAATTTACAACTTTATTGCCTGCTCTCATAGCAAAGAGCCTTTTCACTAATGACGGTTTTTAACCATTTGTACAGTAAGTTACGGCGAAGATGTATACTGACAAAAAGTCAGTGTAATGGTTGATGCATTGTGTCAACTTGAGAAGATTAGAAGTTTACCGCAGTAGCTCAGCAGGAGGCCAGGGTCTTCCTTTGTAAATATCATCCTGAGCCTCTGCAAGAGGAAGGCAGGGATCAGGTGTGAGCACCACATCTACCCTAGCAGGGGTACTGCAAAAATGTAAGAGGAAAAAGAGGCCTGCTCTCCCCTCTTTTTGCTCTGACTGCTTTTGCTATCTTCTGCCACCTAAAAGTGCTGCCCCTGTGTATGCCACCCTTCTTCAGCTAGTTGAAGGTGGACTGAAACCTCCACAGACTGTGATCTAACTAAGTGTTTCTTTTGTGTGTTGGGTATTTTGTCTCTGCAATGACAGGAAAGTAACCATGGGAGTCATAAAGAAACACAGGAGAATAAGAAATTGCATGCTGAGAAAAAGTGCAGCACAAATAACACAAAAGTTGTCTCTACGCTTTATGAAAAATGATGTAAGTAAGGAATATGAGAGTTCAATTTCATCTTTCATCAAAGAGACATCAATATGTTTCTGAAGTTTAGAATCACAGAATTATTTTTATGTGATTTCACTGCACGGCTATATGCAGAATCATTTTACAACATGAAACAAAGAACACTAAGTTAAAATGAATTTTAAAGAATGATTCCTGTATCATGCAGTTTGGTAAGGTGACTATTAATGATAAATAGAAATGGGGAGAAATAGCAGAGTATATACACAGATATAGATTTTTCTAAGTGTCTTGAGTACTTTCTCATTTGTCTTGAAATTTATATGTATACTGAAAAGTATCACTATATAATAAATCATTTTATGATATATATATATACTCATGCAGAAAGTGAATTTCATATATTTATATTATATGTGTGAATGTATTACAAATAAAATTCTGAAAATATAATTTAATTGAGGTCAACTCAAAATAAAATTAACACATTGGTCAAAGTATTGAGAACAGTAAAAATTGGAAGGTTATTTTTACATGAAGGCAATTCATTGAGAGTTTCAAACTATATCTAGGTTAAAAAGTTGAGTGCTAAAAACAAAAAGATATTCACTTTGGATATTTTAAAATAGTAATTCTTAATTCTTAAGAAACATGGTAACTTAACTTCAAGCCATCAAAATGTTGGCTGATGCATATACACTAAAACTACAGCTAAAATTGAACACTCAAAAGGCAGAATATTGCTTGCAAAAAAAACACATAAATTTCAGTTGCACTATATTTTCTTTTTTAAAATAAATCTGAAAGAAAAAAAGAGTTTACTGTTTTTCTAAATCCTGTTGACAAAACTGATAAAAACCTTTTTCAAGTTTTTATTACAATATTATGTGGATCTGTAGAAAAATATGCCCAAAATTAATACACTGCTGGTACTTTAATTCATTTTACACCATTTGAGTTCTTAAATGTTTTCTCATGAATAATTTTTTTATAACTTGTTTCATAGTGAATCATTAAGTATGAGTTATGCATGTATGAATGAATTGCTCTATTAAATTCATCCATATAACTGCAAAAGGAAGTTGAATTTGAAGGAAAGTAAAAAGATATATATTACATATTACCATTTTTCAGTGTTTTTGATATTAATTTATTTGACTTCATTTGCTAAAACAATTTGCTTTTTATAGAAACACTAATTTTTATTATCTCTGTAAAGGGCATTTTTATTTTTCCAAGTTTTAAAATAAGACTCTATCCCTATTTATGAAATTAACTTCAAGTTTAAAGTCAGTTTTCTTAACCAACTAGAATGATTTTATAATTGAGCTTACTCTGCAACTAGCAATTATACTCAAATCTGTGCCAGAATTAAGGTTAATATGAATCTTTTAGGATCCTTATTACCTAATTTCCTGTTGAGTTTTGTTTTTAGAACATTTTCATTTCCTCTGTTAAAATTAATAAAATTTAGGCATGGTTGAACATTTGTACTCTGATGGACTAATTAATTTTGAACTTCAAAGTTTAAAAATAAATGAACAACTTTTATTATACAATAAATGAGTACATTTTCACTACCAACCTACCTGGGCTTTAATAGAATCTTTACATTGGTATGTGTTGAATCAAAGCAGAATTAGATTATCAGGCAAGCAAGAAACCAGCTGTTTTAAAACAATTCTTCAATATTCAAAAGAAATTTCAGAAATATTTAAGACTTTGTTGTCACTGTATACTTCCACATCCCATGATAGTTTGCACAAGTTCTACTGACTTCAGTGTACAAAATTTTTCTGCTGGCGAGAGAACTAGAAATGAATTAAGTATGTCTAAAATAGAGATCATTTGTTAGATAACTTTACAGTTATCTGATTGACTACAATGACTCCAAAGAAACATCATCATTAACAATTCCTCTGTTACAATGCTTATTTACCAATACTTCTTACTTTAAGGTAAATCAATACCATATTAGAAGTTTTAGTAGAAAACTTGTGATTTTATTTTATCAAATAAGTATTATTTTCATTTAAATTATTTTCATTTCTTTTATATCCCTCAATCTTTATGTGATGGTTTTTAAAATTTACAGATTCCTTAAATTAGTTAATTATTAACATATTCAACTATATAATATATGTATGATTATAAGACATGATTGTCTAATATATTTGATACTTCAATGGAAATATTTTGGTGAAAACATGTAGTTTCTCAATTACACAAAATCAACTTTTTAAAAATGTATGTAAATGACTACAAAACTCGGTCTGAAGTTTACTTAAATAATTTTAAGCAAAGCTTATGATGTTGAGAAAACCTAGAGTACCATTTTTAACTTATTTTGTTATTGGAGGGATTTTTTGTTTCTGTTTTGCTAAAAGCACATTTAGAAGAATTCAACTGAGAGAAAAATATCCCGTTTCAAATATGATATTCCAAATGCTGCCTATGCAAAGTTGAAAGCAGTACAGGACTGTAAAACCTGGCATAAGTGTTCTGATTCTGATTTTTACTTTTTACACTTATTTTGTCCAAGAAAAGATATCTAGCACAAGTTAGGTGAAATTAAATGTAACCGTAATGCAATTAAATTATTCATGCCTGAAATCTACCTCCTTGGAGGAATTAGAAGTTCGAGACCAGCATGGAAAATTTAGGAAGAGTCGCTGGGAAAAAGAAGGAAGGAAGAAAGGAAGGCGATAGGTAAAAGGAAGTGGCCTGGGATCCAGCCCCATCACAGATTCCGCAGTCTTGGCCCAGGACTAGGAGACAAAAAGCAAACAAATATCTGATCAAGTAACTGGTTACTTTTACTCAAATGTAACCAGAAATAAATATGTAATTGAAATCAGGTATGATGGAACATAAAGACAAGCTCTTACTCTTCTGAGTAAGGGAGATTTTAGTAACCCAGAACATTCTGCAAAGAGCTCATCCGTATGATCACTGTCTTAAGCTTTCTACTGCGGGGGCAAAGCACCATACACTTCTAAACTAAAGGAGGAAACTTTCACTTTGGCTCATAGTTCACGGTTTTCAGTCCACGACTGCCCGGCTCCAAAAGAGGGCAGCATGGCAGAAGGGGATGGCAGAGGAGAAGCTGCTCCATGACCAGCAGACGGGAGCAAAGCCAGCCCAAGAAGGGCCCAGGGAGCCAGAGGAACACTTTCAGACCCACCTCTTTCCACCAAGCTCGACCTCCAAGGAGCAAGCCAGCGATAAACCCCCCCCATCCCACACCCCACAAAAGAGCTGCCTATGAGCTCAATAGTCTCTTGAGAGATAGCTGGATATTAACCATAACGATTTCAAAGCATCAAATTGATTTTAAATGATAAAATATTCTTTGAGTACTATTCTTTCTGTAAATACATAAAAAGCGTTTGATTGAAAAGTTTTTTGCTATCCTCCGTTTTTTGTATTGTTTTATTTACTTGTTTCATTTATAGTTTGGATTTTGTTTCTTATCACTGTGGACACCATACGACTAAAATTAATAGCAAAGGGAGTGATAGGTGGGCATACATGGTAACAGAATATATTTCTAATCACTTCAAAGAACTGTTTCTCACCTTGATTGAAGTACAATTTTTAACTGAATCACACAGTTTTAGCTAAGTCTTGTATTGAAGAGTTTGTGTAATATATTACCCATGTAAATGTTCAGTTGGGTTTCATTTTTGCGCTGAATTTTTTTTTCTTTTGTGATACGATCTCACTGCATAAATCAGATTAGCCTTGAACTTACTTTGTACCCTAGACTGGCCTCAAAATCACAGCGAAACTCCCTCCTCAGTCTCCAAATGCTGAGATTAGAAGTGTGCATCGCCATGCTCAACAGGACAGGTACAGTTAGTACTCCACTCCCAATATTCAGATGTGATATCATGGTGTTGTTGGAACATAAAGTGCATGCATGGGTGCGAGAAACAGGAGTAGAGGGAAGTCACTGTGAGCAGGATTGGAAGCAAACTGTTCAATGTTACACCTTCTTATTCATGTGATAGATAGAGAAGATGTGTATCATGACTGTGAGCATATTACAAATCCAAGGTCTGTCATTTAATATGTGACTTTATTACTGGCTGTACAGAAAATTCCCATTCATGTATGCATTGTTTCATTCAACCTTTCAACAACTATTAAGTACTCTTTTCCTTTTTTGTCTTTGTATTGTAGACCTAAAGATTTGAACAAATCTAGAAAAAGCCCTGCCTTCATAAAATTTGCAGCTAATAAGTGTAAATAAAATGTAACCAGAAACAAATGTGTAGTTGAAATCAGGTAAGGAAAACCAAATCATTTAGTGTTAAGAAAAGATAAAAGAAGTATGTGTGACCGACTGTGAGGTAGAAAGATGAGGTCCACAAGAGAAAATGAACACTGACTAGATTAATGAGCAACATTTAAGTAACAGCAACGTCACATGGCAGATAGAGAGGTAAATGTACCAACCATGTGTCCTTAAAAACAGATGATTGTGAACGACCCACAAGAGAAAGAGAAAGCGAAGGAGGCTGGAGACAGTAGCTGAGCTTAGGTCGTCCTGGGGGTGTTCTAATGGTGTGGGGTCTCCTATCGTGCACTCATTTGCAGTTTTCATTAGGGGAATTATCCTAGGACTTTTACAGACACTACAATTCCTTGTGCAGGCACACTGCCTGATCTTCATTCATTCATTCAGCCACTACCTATTGAGTTTATTGCTTGCATTCATTGCTTTTCAATAAATTCCAAATTAGGCAACACAAGCAAACATAATATGAGTAGAAGAATGGGAGTCCCTTTTTCTCCTAAGATATTGAGTGTTCCACAGTGTAATACATCCAAAGGGTAATGACTCATAAAATATCAATACTAATTGAGAAGTATGGCAAAGTGAAGATTTATTCTATCTTAATTTCAAGTATTTGAAGGGACTGAGAGTCAGATCATTTATAGTGCTTCTTTATGGTGACATTATTTTAATGGTGTCATTTAAATCCATTTCAGTGTAATACAGTAATTCTTAAATGATAAATTATTCTATTTAATAATTCAATTGAGACATTGGTTAGGTATAGAAGTTCAATTATTTTAATGAAGAGGTTAAAGATTTACTTGCATTTTATATTGGTATCCTGCACTAAATTAATTATTTGTAAACTGAACATCTCTTTTAATTCATCAAAATATCGTATTTTGAGTATAAAGCAAATGTTGTATGCTATATTTTTAGATTCAATTACCTCTCAATTTTGAGTAACCATGTAAATAATAAATTATTTCAAATGATAAAAAGAGATGAATTTATTTAAATAACTTATTCATTGTCTCAAACCAATATGCATGTCAGGTTTTTCCTAATTTATAACATATTTGAAAGACGAATTGCCCTAGAAGAAAAAATATTGTGGAAAACTTTATTTTTGAAATATTTGCCAAGGTTTTTTTCTCCTCTTTTATTTACAAACAAAACTAAATGAAAATTGGAAGCAAACATTTGTCAGCAAATATAACATTAATGTATATTAGAAGTTCTGTCTTTCATTTTTTAAAAATAAATGTATAAGTTTATCGTGAACCAAAGGCAGGATGAATTGAGAATACTTCTGTCCAAGTCGAATTTGTTAAGAGACTACAAGTTGTCATATGATGGAATACTGTTTAAAGAAGTCATCGTACAGCAACATCAGCAATATCAGGAGCTGCATTTAGGATTGAAACTTGCAGAGGTGAACAGCCGTGACATGCATGCAGCTGGGTACCTGAAAAGAGCTGAGAGAACCTGAAGCAAAGCTGCTGGAAGCAAAGGGAAACCATCCAGAGAGCATGTACGCCAGCATTAGCAGGACCAGTGTACCAAAGCAGAAAAGTGGTCCAGGTACGTCAATCCAGGAAGACCTCCTTTGCTGACTCAAAGAAAGGGTTGAAGTTTGCAGGGGAATCTTGTTGCTCTCATATGTTTGACTTGACTTCTTGCCAGATCATTAGTTTTGTATGAGTTGTGACTAGGGTCCAAACTTTTAGGGTGATCAGAGTTTTTTGTGTGCAAACTCTGGATTTAGAGTTATTCTGTCCTCTCTTGATTTGTGTCTTTTAGGGGATCAAATTTGTTGGCCCTTCTTTTCATCTGCATATATCAAAAGTAACATTAAACCACTAAGTGGCTAAAAAAGATGAATACTAATAAACTCGAGTTGTCATATTCGATTATACCCTTTAAATTGTTTTTTTTTTTTTTTATGTGTCTCACTGACAACTCATTCCTAAACTCTAGGAAGTTACTTATTTTATTCCTCAGAATTTGAATTTTTAGAATATTTTATTCTGCTGTAAGGGGAAATATGAACTGTGATTAAATGGCATTTTAAAGTAATGACATTAACAAATATCTTTTTGTTCTTATAAAGGAATTCATGTAAGCGTCCTTTAAAATTCTTTGTCATATCTAAGCATTTTTTTTCTTCAAAAGCATATTAATATTATTTGGCCAGTTTTAAATTTTTAAAAATTAATGCAAGAGAAAATAATTCCCCAGATTAATACATGTACATGTATAGGTCTATATTTATGTGAAATTATATATCATAAAATACTTTTTTATGCAACATCAAACCTTACTATCTTGCTTTAGTTGTAGATGAGAATGTTTGTGGTCTTTAAGAATGGAGAATTTGGCTGGGGGGTTTAGCTCAGGGGCATAAGTGCTTGCTTGGCAAACGTGAAGTTATGAGTTTGATCCCCAGTACAAAAAAAGAGAGAGAGAGAGAGAGAGAGAGAGAGAGAGAGAGAGAGAGAGAATTTTTTTTAAAAGAAAAACATAGAGTTTACTTTTTATTACATTTGACTGTTATCTCAAGATTTTACAATCATAAAAATATAAATGCTGCTCTTTTCCACTCGTTTTTCACCTCAGGATATTTTTGTCATGTTGGTAATTGGTTTACTATGTTCACATTGTCAACAAAACTCTTTGCTTTGCAACATTTAACACCTGTGAAGAACTGTGACTTTACAGCAACAGACATAATTGGTTGAAGAAAAGCTTTGAATCAGTATCAGGTGTGTTAGACTACACAAAAAATGTCTCAGTTCAAATAAATCTGAGTCTCTACAGTTTCATTGCTTTCACAGATTCTGACCTACTATATTTACTTTCAAATTCCTATTAAACTTTAATGGCTTTCGGCTTTCGCCACATTCATTATTTTCTATAAATTTATTTTGCATGTTTATTAGAGGTGTCATATTTTTGGTCATGAAGTACAATGTATCATATCATTTGATTTTTTAAAACAGTATTTCAGGCTTCTTAAGTGTCTTGTTTACTTTTCTCTCATTGCTGGGACAAAATACCAGACATCCAAAATGAAGAAAAAGTTTATTTAGCTCACTGTTGGTGGAGGTTTCAGTCCATAGTCAGCTGACTCCAAGGCAGGGTGCATGGCACTGGGGCCACACTCCAAGGCAGCAGCCAGCAAAAGCAGCCAGAGTAAAAAGAGGGGAGAACCAGCCTCGTTTCCTCCTATATAGTATATTGTATGCAGGCCACTCCTCAACTCCAGGGCAGGTGTGACACTCACATCACCTTCACTTTCACTGTTTGCACAGGCTCAGGGTATTTACAAAATAAG